>MU014080.1:45495-88876 GCA_011075105.1 Heteronetta atricapilla
GGGAAGGGAAAGAGAGGGAAGGGAAAGAGAGGGAAGGGAAAGAGAGGGAAGGGAAAGAGAGGGAAGGGAAAGAGAGGGAAGGGAAAGAGAGGGAAAGAAAAGAGGGAAAGAAAAGAAAAGAGAGGGAAAGAAAAGAAAAGAGAGGGAAAGAAAAGAAAAGAGAGGGAAAGAAAAGAAAAGAAAAGAAAAGAAAAGAAAAGAAAAGAAAAGAAAAGAAAAGAAAAGAAAAGAAAAGAAAAGAAAGGGAAAGAAAAGAAAAAAAAGAAAAGAAAAAAAAGAAAAGAAAAAAAAGAAAAGAAAAAAAAGAAAAGAAAAGAAAAGAAAAGAAAAGAAAAGAAAAGAAAAGAAAAGAAAAGAAAAGAAAAGAAAAGAAAAGAAAAGAAAAGAAAAGAAAAGAAAAGAAAAGAGAGGGAAAGAAAGGGAAAGAAAGGGAAAGAAAAGAGAGGGAAAGAAAAGAAAAGAGAGGAAAAGAAAGGAGAGGAAAAGAAAAGAAAAGAGAAAAGAAAAGAAAAGAAAAGAAAAGAAAAGAAAAGAAAAGAAAAGAAAAGAAAAGAAAAGAGAGGGAAAGAAATCTCATTTCTTTCAGCATTCAGCATCTCATGCAGAAGTCAGTAGTTTCCAAAAAAACTCCTTGGTCCTCTTATCTCCCAGACTCTAGTCTCAGTGTTCGTCCTTCAAACCCTCTATTTACACGAATTGCTAGACTCTTATTTTGCACAGTACAAGAACTATGTACACTAATCACTCTGTTTTTCTTAGATAGAAAGTTACATTTCATCATGCAGCCCTAGCATTGTTTCATACACGACACGAATCAAATGGACACATTTCACAATTCCCCACTTCCTTTTTTCATAGTATTGATTCGTGTTTTCTCTTCGACCTTTGCTAGTAACAATTGGATCTCATCTGTTGATTCTGGGAGGGAAATCCATTTCTTAAGCATCATTACTGATACATCACCTTTCTTCTCTATCGTCATTACAAATTGGGTACTATTTATTATTTGGTGTATTAATAATGTAAAACAAGTTATCACACAAGGTATAAACAATAACATCATTATACCACATCAAAATAAAAACAATATTCTTTTAACCCATGGTCCACCAGGCAGCCAGGAAAACAAATCCCAATCCATACTCCTCCAAGTTTGTACTGGGATGTGAGCCAATTTTCTTAATTTCTTTTTACAAGTTCATTCACAGCTTTCCCTTCATCATCAATCTCTAAACAGCAATTACTAAGGTTAAATTTTCCACAAACTTCTCCTTCTTGTGCTAGCAAATAATCTAAAGCTAAGCGATTTTGATACAAAGCAGTTCTCATATTGGTATTTTTTGCAATTAATCTGAGTGCATCTCCGGTTTTATTCACAACTATTTCTACTACAGCTTGCAAACTAATTATTCTATTAAGCATATATATTGGGGTCCTATAGCCCCAGGATCTGTACTCCAACAAGCACAACCCCAGTATGAAAGTCCACAGTCATGATAACTCTTGTCCCACAGATAATCTCTTATCCAGTCAGTGTAACACGTAGAAGCCACTGTTCCACCCTTTCTAGGACAAATGTCCTTGGGCTGGTTACTGTATCTCCTCCAACTCAGGCTTCCACAATCAGTATATATCAGTATATGGGTCTTCTTTTATAATATCACAGGCATCAAAGGTTATCAACACTGAGGTATTCAGGGTGGTTACAACTTCACTTGTTCCAATTAATTTGCCTACTTCCGAATCTGTCTTCATTTCTACCCAATATTGATAAGGGAGTTCTTTTGGATCATACATACAGTCCTGTCACCTCTGCATAGAGCATACTGAGCTAGGTTAAAAGTGCAGCTTCCTATTTTCTGGCCTTTACAGTCATAGACAGTATGATACACCAATGTTTGGGAGCTCAACCATCCTTTTCTAGTAGTTACTATACATGGACCGTAGTTGTTGGCCGTAGCTTGGGCCAAAAAACTCACCCCAAGTAGGACTAGAAGAGGTCCGGTAAGGGCCATGGTGATCGGCGGTCACAGCCCGAAGGGGTTGCAGCCCTTGGCAGACCTTCCCAGCCTCAGCACCAGTTCCCTATCCGGTCTTGCCCTCTTCCCTAATCTTAAAGGGGTGTACATTGCAAATAGCTTACTGTTACCTTCAGGGGATAATGCTTAACTGATCCCTGTTATTGATAAATCTCTTCCCTTAATAGGTATCTATTCAAGAGTTTCTCTGTTTACTAATTTTACAGAAGTAATTACAATAAAGGAGTAATTACAATAAAATTCCCACAGCAACTTAGCTTATACTCTTTGATGAAAGCTTCTTCAAGTCCATCTGATAGTTAGTTTACTTTCTCCTGGTTCCAAGGACTTTTCAGCTCCTCGCTCTGTCCTGCCAGCGGGCAGGCTGGGGGGGGGCAGCAAGAGCTGGGAGGGGACAGCCCCAGGACAGCTGACCCAAAGTGGCCAAAGGGGTATACCATACCATCTGACGTCATGCTGAACAATATATAGGGGTGGCTAGCCAGGGTGGGGGGCTGGCTCTTGGGGTTGGGCTGGGCATCGGTCAGCGGGTGTTGAGCAATTGCATTGTGCATCACTTGTTTGTACATATTATTATGTCTTTTCCCTAGCTTCTTTCTACCAGAGGCTCCAGGTGGGGCCATTCTCCCCGGCTGTGGTGTAGAGCACATTCTTTACATCTGGTCCTGTTTGGACTGGCCCCAGGGCTACTGCATGAACTATTTCCTGCTTAATTTGTTCAAAGGCTTGTCGTTGCTCAGGGCCCCATTCAAAATCATTCTTCTTACGGGTTACTTGATAGAGCGGGTTTACAATCAGACTGTAATTTGGAATGTGCATTCTCCAAAACCCCCATGACACCTAGGAAAGTTTGTGTTTCCTTTTTACTAGTTGGTGGAGACATAGCTGTTATTTTGTTGCTCACATCCATTGGGATTTGACGACGTCCATCTTGCCATTTTATTCCTAAAACTGGATCTCTCGTGCAGGTCCTTTAACTTTATTTTGTTTTATGGCAAACCCAGCCTTCAGAAGGATTTGGATTATTTTCTTCCCTTTCTCAAAAACTTCCTCTGCTGTGCCACCCCACACAATGATGTCATCGATGTGCTGCAGGTGATCAGGAGCTTCCCCCTGCTCCAGCGCAGACTGGATCAGTCCATGGCAAATGGTAGGGCTCTGTTTCCACCCCTGGGGCAGCTGATGCCAAGTATACTGGACTACCCTCCAAGTGAAAGCAAACCGTGCCCTGCACTCTGCTGCTTAGAGGGATGGAGAAAAATGCATTAGCGATATCAATTGTGGCGTACCACTTGGCTGCCTTTGATTCCAGTTCGTACTGGAGTTCTAGCATGTCCGGCACTGCAGCGCTCAGTGGGGGTGTGACTTCATTCAGGCCACGATAGTCCACCGTTAGTCTCCACTCACCATTAGATTTTCGCACTGGCCATATGGGACTATTAAAAGGTGAATGAGTCTTACTGATCACTCCTTGGCTCTCCAGTTGACGAATTAGCTCATGGATGGGAATCAGGGAGTCTCGGTTGGTGCGATATTGCCGCCGGTGCACAGTTGTAGTAGCGATTGGCACTTGTTGTTCTTCCACCCTCAGCAACCCCACAATAGAAGGGTCCTCTGAGAGACCGGGCAAGGTAGACAACTGTTTAATGCCCTCTGTCTCTAAGGCAGCTATGTCAAAAGCCCACCAAAACCCTTTGGGGTCCTTGAAATATCCTCTTCTAATAGAGTCTATGCCAAGGATGCACGGAGCATCCGGGCCAGTCACAATAGGGTGTTTTTGCCACTCATTCCCAGTTAGACTCACTTCAGCCTCCAATACAATCAAATGCTGGGATCCTCCCGTCACTCCATGAATACTGATGGGCTCTGGCCCTTCATAGTTTGATGGCATTAGAGTACATTGTGCACCGGTATCTACTAAAGCTCTATACTTCTGTGTGTCTGACGTGCCAGGCCATCGAATCCACACAGTCCAATAAACTCGATTGTCCCTTTCCTCCCCCTGGCTGGAGGCAGGGCCCCTCTAATCCTGGTCAGAATCTTCATTCCTGTGTTTAAGGGACTGCCTGCTGGAAGTTGGAGCAGCAAACTTTTCAGGGAACCCCTTTTTCCCGCTTGTTTTCTTTTGCAACTCACGTACCCGTGCCTCTAGGGTTGCGGTGGATTTTCCATCCCATTTTCTCATGTCCTCTCCATGGTCACGTAGGTAAAACCACAGGATAGCATGAGGTGTGTATCCACCATATCGTCTTCCTTGCATGGATGAGCGCTTACCCCTAATAGCAGAGACATTGGTTTGTACAGGGGTGGAGGAAAGTACACTCTTTTTAAGTTGCTGGACCTCTTCAGAAAGTTTCTCCAAGGTATTCTCTTTTAGTTGCTTGACCTCTTCAGAAAGTTTCTCCAAAGTATTCTCTTTTAGTTGGTGGAAGCTTTCAGAAAGTTTATCCACAGCCAAGACGCAGGCCTGTAGGGAAGAGGAGAGACTTTCTTCGTACTGCCGGAGTTGTTTAACCACATCACCCACTGAGGGCTCGTCATCCTCTTTACAGGCCATTATTGCCAATGAGCTGGCATATGACAATGGTGCACTCCTTACAAACTTCCGCCACATGGGTCATGTATACTTGACTTCATCTGGATCTGTGGGTATTTGTCTATTGTCTGGGTCCTCATAAATCACCTCCCGTACGGCTAATTCCCTCAGGTACTGGATTCCCTTCTCCACATTGGTCCACTTGCCTGGCAGACATACGA
Organism: Heteronetta atricapilla; assembly: GCA_011075105.1. Classification (NCBI taxonomy): domain Eukaryota; kingdom Metazoa; phylum Chordata; class Aves; order Anseriformes; family Anatidae; genus Heteronetta; species Heteronetta atricapilla. The sequence continues at coordinate 50,292 of MU014080.1, forward strand.
GTTCTTCCTTGTAGGGATACCTTTCCCTTACAGTGTACAGGATACGCCTCCAGAGGCTGTAGGATCATACTCCTTCTCCAATTGCTTTGTCAATGCCTGCGTCTCTAGCAAGGGATCCCAGCCGCCTGGCTTCCCTGCCGTCTATATCCACATAATTGGCTCCGGTATCCCAGCACCGGAGCAGCCAGGTGACAAGCTGCTCACCTATGCAGCGACCAAAATCTTTTCGCATATCTCGTAGCTCACGCTGTTATAGGCTTCGGGAAACTAGTGTTGTTTTTTCAACATCCCCATCTTCATCGTCCTGCATCCCTGATGGCCCAGCCTCGTCTTCTCTGCGTTCTAAATGACCTGAGTCTCTATACCATTTTTTCACCTTCTCTACAGGGGCAACTTGTACTGCTACAGGTCGTCTCTCTGACTCAGCCACAGAGTCTGCCACAGGGGTTGGAATACACTCTGCAGGGCCAACTTGCACTGCTACAGATCGTTTCTTTGGCCCAGCTTCAGGGTCTGCCACAGGGGTTGGAATACAGTCTGCAGGGCCAACTTGCACTGCAACAGTTCGTTTCTCTGGCCCAGCCACAGGAGCTGGAGCGGCTGCAGGGGCTGGAGCTGGAGCGGCTGCAGGGGCTGGAGCAGCTGCAGGGGCTGGAGCGGCTGCAGGAGCAGGAGCTGGAGCGGCTGCGGGAGCTGGAGCGGCTCCGGGAGCAGGGGCTGGAGCGGCTGCAGGAGCAGAAGCTGGAGTGGCTGCAGGGGCTGGAGCGGCTGGAGGAGCAGGAGCTGGAGCGGCTGCAGGAGCAGGAGCTGGAGCGGCTGCGGGAGCAGGAGCTGGAGTGGCTGCAGTTGCTGGAGCAGCTGCAGGAGCAGGAGCTGGAGCGGCTGCATGAGCAGGGGCTGGAGCAGGAGCATCTGCAGGAGCTGGAGCATCTGCAGCGGCTGGAGCAGGAGCTCTAGCAGAGATCTGCCTCAGGGCAGACCTCTGGATGAGATGCCTAAGTAGTTGTTTAACCTTAAACAAAACCTGAAGTGCATTCAAGAGACATAACAACAACAACACGCTGGTCTGAGTATCCCAAGGATATCCAACATCTTGGAGAGTTATCATAACTAGCTTAGGGGATAAGAGGGTGCTGAAGGAGTGAGGGAGAGTGAACAAGTAGGGAAAAATATATTCCCCTGTCCCCTCCACAGACTGGCTCGCTGATGAAAAAAGGCAGCAGGTGTAATTGTTAATGGTTTCCGAGATATAGTTTCCAAAGTACAGAGTCGACGACAGTGTTGAGTACAAATACCAAGTTGAAGTCGTGGCCAGATATTTAATCATCTCGTAAGCTATTATTACACCGCACAGTACCATAATGATCTTAAACCAGGGCCTGGAAAAGTAAAACAGCATGACAGGGATCACATACAGAAAGTAACGTGCTATAAAATTCAGTCTGGAATACAGCCACAGCAGACCTGAGATTAAAGCAATCAACATTCTGATTAGCAACTATTAAGCAGCTCTAATACTTATACCAATTTTAGTTTAACATACTCTGGTCAGATCTGTTGTTATCTCAACCCTTCGTGCCCCACGTTGGGCGCCAAAAAGACTGTTGTGGTTTAACCCAGCCAGCAGCTAAACACCACACAGCCGTTCGCTCACCCTCCCCCCTCCCTCTCTGGGATGGGGGAGAGAAACGGGAAAGTGAAGCCTGTGGGTTGAGATAAAGACAGTTTATTAAGAGAGAAAATAATAATAATAATAATAATATGTACAAACAAGTGATGCACAATGCAATTGCTCACCACCCGCTGACCGATGCCCAGCCCAACCCCGAGAGCCGGCCCCCCACCTTGGCTAGCCACCCCTATATATTGTTCAGCATGACGTCAGATGGTATGGAATACCCCTTTGGCCAGTTTGGGTCAGCTGTCCTGGGGCTGTCCCCTCCCAGCTCTTGCTGCCCCTCCAGCCTGCCCGCTGGCAGGACAGAGCGAGGAGCTGAAAAGTCCTTGGCTTAGTATAAGCACTGCTCTGCAGCAATTAAAACGTCAGCATGTTATCAACACTCTTCTCATCCTAATCCAAAACATAGCACCCTACCAGCTACTAGGAGGAAAAATAACTCTGTCCTAACTGAAACCAGGACACACGATTAACAAAAACTAAACACAGAGAAAAACTACCAGGCACACTAATTCTATCTTTAACAAACTTTGTAGCCACATGCCTGGGAGAGGCACGTGCTGAGTGCTACCCAGTCGGGGGGGGCTATGGTTTCCCCTCCAACTCCTGGAGGCCTTGTTTGTAGGACCTGCATATGCCAGCTGGACCTTCCCAGACGTTGTTTGTTGTTGAAGCTGGAGTCCAAACCGCAGAAGAGGGTGCTGTGATCATGTTCAGGCAGATGATGAGACAGCCGGATGGACTCACGCTGCTGACACCCATTTTGGACTGGCTTCTATTAAAACACAAGCACAACCTTGGCCCCCAAGTTATTAGAATGTAGGGCCCTTACCAATAACTGGTGCTATAATTTTTTAATTTTTATTTATTTATTTATTTTACCATGACCTGTGCTCTTCCTTTAACTGAGTTTCTCCCAGATCTGTCTCCTACATCTGTCTGTCGCTTTTTCTCCTGCACGGACAGATGCAAGGACCTTCCTCTGTCCATCGATTTAAAAAAATTAAGAACAGAGCATACTTTATCTATCTTTTCCTAGGGGTCACACCACTGCTCCCCCTTCTTTGTTTTAGAAGCTGTCCTGGTTTTAGTTAGGATAGAGTTATTATTATTTTATTTTCTGTCCCAATAAACTGTTTCTATCTCAACCCACAGGCCGCAGTTTTTCTCGTTTCTCTCCCCCATCCCAGAGAGGGAGGGAGGGTAAGCGAATGGCTATGTGGTGTTTAGCTGCCGGCCGGGTTAAACCACAACAGAAGCATACATAAATTGATACAAAGGAACACTTAAATAATACCACTGGACACAAAAATATACATTGTAAGAGAAATTCACATCAGTAATTGTATAAAGCTTTTTCTGTACTAAGGGGTCCCGAAAATTTAGGACTAAAACATTAGCTTTGTAATGTAAAAAGATTATCATGACAGTCCTCAAAGGCCACTCTATAGCACACTGACAAATTCAAGGCTATCAGCTTATATTTCAGTCTGTGTATTCAAGTTTTGAGGTCCTTTTATGATTATGCAAACATCAGAAATATAGTTGTATAATAAATGGTACTTATGCAAGCAGAGTTTTAGAGGCAATATTAAATTTCCAGGCTCAAAACACCCACTTAATATTTAAACAAGTATTTGATACTTCTTTTTGTTCAAAAATAGAAAGAGTAAATGCACTTACATAAAAATAACTTTTACTTTTTAACAAGCGTGCTCATATGATTTTTATATTAGTACAAACTTAAAAAACAAACAAACAAATCCACCATATGACTTTTTAAAATAAATGATACCAATTCACCTTTCCCCTACTTGAGTACAGTTACATTAAGGCTTTGAACCATGATTTTACAACATTAAAATGAATGGGTCCACATGGATGCTAGTATGTCTCACTGAGACTCAGCATGAACAGAATTAAAGCTCACCACCTTAAGGAAACAGAAAGTCACATGCTCATGCCTTAACTATATTCCTTCTGGTCTCCAAACTAGAACATAAAGTTTAACAGTAACAGTATTTCATGGCAAGAGATTAGTACTTTTTTATTAATTATATTTTAGTAATTAATATTAGTTTAATGGCAACATCTTTGTAGAAACTTCCTTTTTTTTTTTTTTTTTTTTTACAACACTGCTTTCTGGTGGTGATTCAGGCATGGGGAGTTCATTCAGTTCAACGCGCTGTAAATATAGCCCCACTTTTTCCCTTTAATAGTTCCAGGGCCCTACATAGAACATGCAGCTCACAAGCCTGAGCTGACCATGATGGACTCAAAGGTCCCGATTCCACAGATTCTAGGTCCTTATTAATTATTGGATATCCTGATTTGGCCATTCTATCATATAGTACTGAACCAATTTTAATTTGCTCCCTTTTCTCTGGTCCCGGGTCCTCAATTTTGTCTGACCCATCTAGGAATTTTACTGTGGCAATTCCTACAGCCCTTGGTTACCTACTAAGAGTGTCTTGCAGGGGGTTTAGGACCTATCACCCACCCACAAATTCTATAGGAATCACTTCGGTCCTTCACCAGCCAAGTCCCTCGCGGGAGATTGGAACTGCGGTTAGAAGACCTCCGCACTCGCTTCGGAACCAGGTTCCATCTCAGTCACACTCTTACACACACAGGCAACCGAATCCCACCCAACCGAACGGTACACGCCTTAAATACTCACGACTCCGTTGTCTTCGTTCGGATCTTCACATGCAGAATTACGGGTAAAAAACAATGCTGCAGCCGGCAAGGGAGCTCATAAAAAATCAAATTCTTTGCTTGCCTTTATTCAGGTTCAGGATGGTGTTAGTCCCGACCTGACTCGATTAGGAGCCACCGAATGGTGGGGCGCCCCTCCTAGATCAAGTCAGAATTCAGGAACCAAGACCATCCCGGACGAGCCCCCAGTTGTGATAAATGCTTGAGTCCCAAATAGGATTAAAATTAAAGTTTGTAATTTATTAAGCGAATAGAGGCAAACAAACAGCGCTGGGTGCACCAGGAGTCTCTGCTCCACCAAGACGCACACCTGTTACATCAGGAGGCTGATTTTTATGCTCCTAGACTAATACATATTCATCACTATTCCTAGAAAAGGCAGGGTTATTATAATTAGTTCCCAGAATCCAAACCCTCTCCGGACGCATGCGTATCAGTCTCTGGTGGTCTTTCTGGGGGTCTCTTGTGCTGAAGGCTCGTAGTCTTCCTCCCAGGCTTTGTCCTTCGGTCTTCCTTCAACTCCCCCTTTCTCCTTATTTGGTGGATCCTTTTGCCAAACATCAGAAGCTTGGGCAGCATCTCATGCAGAAGTCAGTAGTTTCCAAAAAAAACCTCCTTGGTCCTCTTATCTCCCAGACTTGAGTCTCAGTGTTCGTCCTTCAAGCCCTCTATTTACACGAATTGCTAGACTCTTATTTTGCACAGTACAAGAACTATGTACACTAATCACTCTGCTTTTCTTAGATAGAAAGTTACATTTCATCATGCAGCCCTAGCATTGTTTCATACACGACACGAATCAAATGGACACATTTCACATTACCCTCTTTCACATCCTGGAGGCATAATGTTCTTTAACACTTCTCTTAAAACTAAATAGCACACTTAAACAGTACACTATAGCAAAATGAAAAAATGTCTTTGAGCAGCAAACAAAAAGCTGTCCTGAAAAACAAAGGAAAATTTTCTTCAAATATGGACAAATACATTTACCTAAACTGAAGTGATTGTTTAGACAAAGTGTATTATGTATTCAGGGATCTGTAGCAAAATATGTATATGTGTTTATGTGTGGGTATTTGAGTAATGTGGTATGTTATGTCATTTAATATTTCTGTGGCTAGTGATATAGGCAGATCAGGTTTTGTTCTATGTCAGTAACATAGAAATATTTATTGAACGGTTTTTACCATTTTAAGTTGATATTTTTGTTTGACAGGACTTTAACCATGTTCATTATGAGTTATGTATATACCTGTACTGTTGGCATTTTATCCTAATGGATCTATTAGTCACTAGAAAATAGTTTTGTCTTAAGTTTGAGAAATACCTTTTAGGCCTTTTCATCAGTTTACCAAAGTTTTTTCATAATCATAAAATTATAGAATCATAGAACGGCTTGGATTGGAAGGGACCTTAAAGTTCATCTATTTCCAACCCCCCTGCCAGTGGCAGGGATGCCACCCACTAGATCAGGTTGCCCAGGACCACATCCAACCAGATCTTGAAAGAAAGACACAAAGTCACAGAAAGACTGATTCATTTTACTGTTTCTCCTTTTAGTAGAGAATAAATTGCATACGGATACTTCATTTCTGTTTTTCTCCCTGTTTTGTTTTGAAAACCTCATTTTTTCTACAGAGATTGATTGCCAACAGTGTCTGTTGAATAAGTTGTTTCATTTAATGGAAATATTCTTATGGATATGTTTTTTTTGGGTGGAGGAAAGGTATGAATAGAGATAAAAGTGATAATTCAGGCCTTTATAATCAGATATTCTACAAAAATGCAGTAATAAACATGCTGATAAATTTATGTAGCTTTATTTGTTAGGCAACATCTTAAGTGATAGTCAGGCAACCTGAAGTTTATATATGGGAAACATGAAAGCTGGAGAGTAAGTGACAAAACATTCACACCCTTTTTTTGCCCTGTAGTGTGTTTTGCATTAGCAAAACTAGTCTGTGTATGTTAGCTTTGGAGTCTCACAGAATCACAGAATTTCTAGGTTGGAAGAGACCTCCAAGATCACCTAGTCCAACCTCTGACCTAACACTAACAAGTCCTGCACTAAACCATATCCCTAAGCTCTACATCTAAATGTCTTGTAAAGACCTCCAGGGATGGTGACTCCACCACTTCCCTGGGCAGCCCATTCCAATGCCTAACAACCCTTTCAGTAAATAAGTTCTTCCTAACATCCAACTGAAACCTCCCCTGGTGCAACTTTAGCCCATTCCCCCTCGTCCTATCACTGGGTATGTGGGAGAATAGACAAATCTCCACCTCGCTACAGCCTCCTTTAAGGTACCTATAGAGTGCGATAAGGTCGCCTCTGAGCCTCCTCTTCTCCAGGCTAAACAACCTCAACTCCCTCAGCCGCTCCTCGTAAGACTTGTTCTCCAGACCCCTCACCAGCTTCATTGCCCTTCTCTGGACTCGCTCAAGCACCTCCATGTCCTTCTTGTAGTGAGGGGCCCAAAACTGAACACAGTACTCAAGGTACCAGAGCTGAGTACAGGGGGACAATCACTTCCCTAGTCCTGCTGGCCACACTGTTTCTGATATAAGCCAGGATGCTGTTGGCCTTCTTGGCCACCTGAGCACACTGCTGGCTCAAATTCAGCCGACTATCAAGCAATACCCGCAGGTCCTTCTCTGCTAGGCAGCTTTCTAACCACTCATCTCCCAGCCTGGAGCGCTGCTTGGGGTTGTTGTGCCCCAGGTGCAGGACCCGGCACTTGGCCTTGTTGAACTTCATACAGTTGACCTCAGCCCATCGGTCTAGCCTATCCAGATCCTCTGGATTTAACTCCAGACCTATCTAGGTCTAGACCTATTTACTTCTAAACCTATTTACTTCTAAATAGTATCTAAATTGTGCTGCTGTAATTGCAACTTCTTATATCTTTCCTTTCCCTAAATAAACAAATGATATATTCCATATCATAGAAGGGCACCTCACATTTAATGAGGAAAAGTTGTATACTTACCCATACTGGATGAACTAGTTATTAGTGACTAAGATAACTTCTTACTCTTCTGAGTGACATCAGAAAACTACTTATTTTGTTGCTAATAAAAACTTTTGCTTATAAAAAGAGGATTGAAAACTTTAGGAGAGAATAATAGGATAACTCTAAAAGTACATGTAACAAGATATTGATTCTGTATTTGAATTGTGCACCTAACCTCCCCTCTCTCCTCCTTTGGCATGGCTCACATTGTGTGTCTAACACCTGCAAGAGAAATCTGCTAGAGGAATGAGTGCTTCTCTTGCTCTGTAACCGAAAAGGATTTTTTTCAAGGAGTATATTATTAGTGACATTATGACCTTTAAAATGCAATTTTCAGAAGCTTTTTGTATTATCTATATAGACATTTTTCCATGTGAGAGAGATTCTTTAAATGGGCATCTTAAAATTGGCATCTTAAAATGGGCTAGTCCACACAAATCATTGATATGAAAAAAAACTTGCCTACTGCATCTCAATCATATGGCTTTCTTCTGTGGATTTAAGATCATGTCCTCGTTTTGGCTAGGATAGAGTTAATTTTCCTCCTAGTAGCTGGTATGGTGCTGTGTTTGGGATTTAGGATGAGAAGAGTGTTGATAACATGCTGACGTTTTAATTGCTGCAGAGCAGTGCTTACACTAAGACAAGGACTTTTCAGCTTCTCGCTCTGTCCTGCCAGCGGGCAGGCTGGGGGGGCAGCAAGAGCTGGGAGGGGACAGACCCAGGACAGCTGACCCAAACTGGCCAAAGGGGTATTCCATGCCATCTGACATCATGCTAAACAATATATAGGGGTGGCTAGCCGGGGTGGGGTGGGGCAGCTGCTTGGGGATAGGCTGGGTGGTGAGCAATTTCATTGTGCATCACTTCTTTGTACACATTATTAATAGTAGTACTATTATTATTATTATTATCCTTTCTTTCCTGTCCTAATAAACTGTCTTTATCTCAACCCACAGGTTTTCATTTCTTTCTAATTCTTTCCCCCTATCCCATAGAGGGAGGGGGGAGGTTGAGCGAACGGCTCTGTGGTGTTTAGCTGCCAGCTGGGTTAAACCATAACAGATCAGAAGAAGAAATTATTTTTGAAATAGACTGTGCATGTCTCCCTCTTAAATCCTTCTTTTAGGCTAGAAAGCTAGCTTGGAAAAATTGCATAGACAATATCAAAGGAATATAAAAATTTGAACTTTTTTCCAAGCTTGCTCCAGCATTGACTGTAACCACTGTTGTAAGATTCCAAAAGGTTGGTGTATGTATGGAGAGAATATGGAAATAGACCTATTTGCTGGCCTAGCTGGCCATAATTTCAGAGCTCAAGAATAATAATTAAAAAAATAATCAATATCTGAATATATTGCTATATCATTTTGTCATAAGTATTGAACAAATACTTGGGACATCGTTCTTTGGGAAGAATACAAAGCCAAAAGAATACATAATTGAGTTTGAGAACAAATATACGATGTTCTCCAAAAATAAACCAAATCTTCCTGTTTCACAAGAACTTTGGTTTGTGCTTAATAGAATATCATTTCTTGTTATTTGCAGTGAGATGGTAGAGACCCTTCATGATTTGTCCAGACATTCAGGATGGGTGGATATGATGTTCCAGAAGAAAATATACTTTCTTAGAAGTTGCAGACTTGGGTTCTAATAACAGAGAACATATGTTCTCCATATCTCTAGGATGCACATTTTTCATGTTGAACTTGGAGTTCTTGATTTCTGCTTGAGTAAACTAGTTGCAGGTATAAAGTTTTGTTAAGTAAGGAGTAGTAGCATCATTCTCCCAGGCCATCTAAAAAGGGGGGGTGAGGGGTTGTATGTTTGTTAGCAGGATAAATTTCTTTAATAAGAACAACTCCCTATTTGAAGAGATTACTTTGTACTGTAAATTATGAAGATTTTAAAAATGTAACTAGTAATTATTTCTAAGAATCTAGCTTTTCTTTTTTAATGGTAACTTCTATTATGTTTGTGGTAACATTATTTTTTTTTTAATGAATCTATTTGAAAGGCAAATATCCTCCTCCCCATTCTCTGTACTTCCATCAGTTTAACTCTGCCAAGCTAACATCATTAAAAAGCAGGTATTTTATATGCACTAAAATAATATCTGAAAAAGGAAAGCTTTCTTTAAAATTAGCTTAAATATATTTTTTAATGCGAACATTTTATTCATTTCAGCTAAAAAGTATTGGATTAGGATAAGCTTATTCTGAAATAAGGACCCATATACACATTCATTAATTCTCCTTTTTGCGTAATATCATCCCTATTACTATTTTTCTTAGTCTTATCATCATTCATTCATAACCTCACATTGGTGAGATGGCCAGTCTGAAAAATTATTCCTGTTAATCTTTTTCACTGCACATGAACTCTTTGTAAACATAGAAAATGAAGTAAATTTTATTGTTTTCTTTGTTTCAAATTAGGTTCATGCACAGTTAGTTCGAGAAGTCGATGTAGAAAAGGTGTCAACTTTTGGGAACCCCTATGTAGATGCAATAAGAAGTTTATGGAATGACCCTGGAATCCAGGAATGTTATGACAGACGACGGGAATATCAGTTATCAGATTCAACTAAGTAGTAAGTATATAGTGGCTACAGCTCTTTTATTTTCTGTGTTTTTTTTTGGTTTGTTTTTTGTTTTTTTTTTTTTCCTAACAAAGCAGTTCTTTTTATTATATTTTTTGTATACATATCTGTATGGTGTTTTTGTGTGTGTGCATGCATATGCGGCAGAAACATATGCTTAATAACTTGAACGTAAAGGCTACTTTAAGGATGGTAGTGTATCTAGTATGAGTGTGTTTGTTTCCCCAAACATAAGCCTATGATCATTTAAAATCTTACAGTAAGTTTATTACTAGAGAGAGTTAGTTGCTGTTAATTGCTGATGTTTTTTCTTGTTCTTTTGTTAGTTCTGTTCAAGCCCTTACTCTCCTCTGACATAAGCTCACAGATGCAAACTGGCCAAAGGTACTTTCATGGAGTATAATGACAGCAGTGAACACTGGGAAGTGCAACCAAGGGAAGCCCTCCATGCAATTCATACAAATTATAATGCCCTAGAACTTCTGTTTTATATTTTATTTTCTTCCCTTTTCCTTTCTTTCCCTTTTCTTTTGCAGTCCTGGTGATGAGGTAAATAGTACCAAGCAAGTATTCTTGTGTCTTGTACAATTACATCTTCTATACAAACAAGGACTAATCTTGAAAGAACATGGCTGCTAAGAAGGCAAACATATAACTGAAAACAGATTTCAATTTGTAAAGTGTTGTTTGTTTTTTTAAAGCATTTTAAGTTAAATCCTATTTGTTATAGATCAACTATATATGTGATTAAACCTGGTCTTGAATGCTATGTATCTACTCTCTTGTGGCCAAATTCTGATAAAATAGCAATGTGGAATTTAACATTGGACCCTGAGGGCTGCCTAAAGGTTAGCTCCAAGAAATTCAGCTGACCTGAGGAATGTAGTATATAGATCTGTTGAAATTTTTTGTCTGTTGCCAGGGGGTGTGTGTGGGGGTAGAGAAAAACGATGAAAGGAGAGGATGACCTTTTGGTGTTGCCCATTATTTTAAGTTACCTTATTTGGTTATTAGAACTGTGGCAAAAGCTTCCATGGTCTCCACTAGAACTTTTACATTAGCTATGAAAATGATTATATCATTCCAGACTCCATTTGTCAGGTTGGCATGAATGGAAGTCTCTCACTGAGGAAAGTGCAGAAGACATTGAAAAGCATCATGAAGGTTCCATTTAAAGTCATTGGAACTTGGCTTTACTCACAACAGAGCTCTGGGGTGAGATTTATCTGCACAGTAGTCTGAGGATCCTTATCTAGCAGAACCCTATGTATGTGAGTGAATCAAGACAAACTTAAAATTTTGCTGATGCAATTTAGGCAGCTAGAAAGCTACTGGTACATGAATTAGGTCTGCTCATATTTGCTCTGACACTCTATTATCACAAAGCATTCTGATTTATAAACACCACATACAGGGTTCATGTTTTCCCATGCAATCTGCTGTCCTGTAGAGCTAGTTGCCTTCCCCAATATATCACTTTTATTATTTGCATGTGCATATTTCATTGCAGTGGTGCAAAGTACAGTAAAAACTCTCTTGTACTGCATGGGTTCTCAGTGTCCCAAATATGCAATATTGTATTTTCAGTGGTAAGAAAGCTAATAATCATGTGACGTTCCATATAAGTGATAGATAATATATAGGGTACATAAGCAGTGAAAGAAAATTTTAAGAGACTAATTAGGCTGACAATATACTTTCAGACTGTGTTCATTTTGAAGTGAACAGCAAATTTAAGTAGAAGTTGAAACAGATTTTTTCTTATATTTGAATTTTTTATATTTGTAGGTCCTAACTTTTATTTCAATTTTTAAAACGATATCATATCTATTGTGGAATCAATCCATATATTTTAATGGTTGCCTTAGAGGACTAGAATTAGTAAGTCTCTAAAGTAGGAAATAAGCATCTAATTCTAATTGTCAGAGTACAATACTCTCTGACTAGGTTCTTTTGAATATTCCATGCATGGAGGGTGTAATGTTTAATATCAAATTTACTTATTTGAAGATAGTTGCTGTTACATGGAATTTCTGATTTAGCAGAGTGATATAAAGTATACTGAAATCACAATACAAATGTAAGTTGCACTTAGCAAAATATGATTGCAATACACAGTTCAATCACATTAACAACACAATAGCATACAGTGCTGTCACTCCATAATATTACTGTATTGCCTGGTGAATGGTGAATTTCTTTAAATACCTGGTTTCATAGAATCATGGAATCACTAAGGTTGGAAAAGACCTCTAAGATCATCTAGTCCAAATATCCCCCTACCACCAATATTGCCCACTATGTCCCTAAGTACCATATCTACCCTTTCCTCCTTTGCCTCAGTCTTCACTGCCAGTCAGGATTCCCAAGTCTTTTGTTTCCCTGAACCCATAGATGGAGGCTGTAGGAGCAAAGTCCCCACCCACTGTAAGTGAAGAGCAGGTTCGAGACCACCTGATTAAACTAAGCAATGTCAAGGCACGTGCAAGAGAAGGAGGTGAACCAAGACAGCAAGCATGGCTTCACCAAGGGTAAATAGTGCCTGACCAATCTGGTGGCCTTCCATGATGGAGCGACTGCATCAGTTGACAAAGAAAGACCAACCAATGTCATCTACCTGGGCTTCTGCAAGGCCTCTAACACTGTCCCACATGACATCCTGATCTCCAAGTTGGAGAGATATGGATTTGATGGGTGGACCATTCAGTGGACAAGGCGTTGGCTTGAAGGTCGCACCCAGAGAGTGGTGGTCAATGGCTCTATGTCCAAGTGGAGTCTGGTGACGAGTGGTGTACCTCAGAGATCATTCTTGGGACCAGTACTGTTTAATACCTTTATCCATGATGTAGACAGTGGGATCAAGTGCACCCTCAGGAAATTTGCAGATGACACCAAGCTGAGTGGTGCAGTTGATACGATAGAAGGAAGGGATGCCATTCAAAGGGACCTGGACAAGCTTGAGAAATGGGCCCACGGGAACCTAATGAGGTTCAACAAGTCCAAGTGTAAGGTGCTGCACCTGGGTTGGGGCAATCCCAGACATGAGTACAGACTGGGAGAAGAACTCATTGAGAGCAGCTCTGCAGAGAAGGATCTGGGGGTTCTGGTGCACAAAAAGCTCAATATGAGCCAGCAGTGTGCACTTGCAGCCCAGAAGGCCAACTGCATACCAGCCTGCATCAGAAGAGGAGTGGCCAGCAGATCGAGGGAGGTGATTGTCCCCCTCTACTCTGCCCTTGTGAGGCCCTGCTTGGAGTACTGTGTCCAGGTCTGGAGCTCCCAGCACAAGAAGGATGTTGATCTGTTAGAACGGTTCCAGAGGAGGGCCACAAATCTGACTGGAGACTGTTGTGATTTAACCCGGCCGGCAGCTAAACACCACACAGCCGTTCGCTCACCCTCCCCCCTCCCTCTCTGGGATGGAGGAGAGAAACGGGAAAGTGAAGCCTGTGGGTTGAGATAAAGACAGTTTAATAAGATAGAAAATAATAATAATAATAATAATAATAATAATAATAATAATATGTACAAACAAGTGATGTACAATGCAATTGCTCACCACCCGCTGACCGATGCCAAGCCCAACCCCGAGCAGCCGGCCCCCCACCCCGGCTAGCCACCCCTATATATTGTTCAGCATGACGTCAGATGGTATGGGATACCCCTTTGGCCAGTTTGGGTCAGCTGTCCTGGGGCTGTCCCCTCCCAGCTCTTGCTGCCCCCCCAGCCTGCCCGCTGGCAGGACAGAGCGAGGAGCTGAAAAGTCCTTGGCTTAGTGTAAGCATTGCTCTGCAGCAATTAAAACATCAGCATGTTATCAGCACTCTTCTCATCCTAATCCAAAACATAGCACCCTACCAGCTACTGGGAGGAAAAAAAACTCTGTCCTAACTGAAACCAGGACAGAGGGCTAGAGCACCTCTCCTATGAAGAAGGTCTGAGAGAGCTGGGTCTGTTCAGCTGACAGAAGAGAAGGCTCTGGGGTGACCTCCTTGCAGCCTTTCAGTACTTAAAGGGGGCATATAAAAGATGGAGAGATACTCTTTGCTCAATCAGATAATGACAGGACAAGGGAGAATACTTTTAAACTAAAAGAGGGGAGATTTGGAATAGAGGTTAGGAGGAAATTCTTCACTCAGAGGGTGGTAAGGCACTGAAACAGGTTGCCCAGAGAGGTTGTGGATGCCCTGTCCATGGAGGTGTTCAAGACCAGGTTGAACAAGGCCCTGGGCAACCTGCTCTACTGGGTGACATCCCTGCCCATTGTAGGTGGGTTGAAACTAGATGATCTTTAAGGTCCCTTCCATCCCTAGCTGTTCTATGATTGTATGATTCCTTAAACACCTCCAAGGACAGTGACTCCAACATTTCCCTAGGCAACCGAAGGAACAGGCTTCATATGGAAAAAAAAAAAAAAAAAGTAAATTTCCAACCCTTTTGCTTTAAAGAAGCCTTGAGTATAATTCACTGCAGTAACAGTTATAAACTATGATAAACCAAATAAATGAATTTCTAATTTTTCTGTTAGAGTAGCAGCTGTAATAATGATATTTGAAAATTATGTGGGGGGTTAGTATGTATTTAAATAATAATGGCATTCCCGTTATCTTTTCCTTTGTATGTAAATAATCAGTTTTGTTTATTTACTCATTCCATATTCCCTTTCAACATTTTGAAAAAGTCTGTCAACCCAACAAGTAAATTATTTTAAAAATAAAATCAAACCATCACTCCATCCCTCCTAATGGAAAATGTCTTGGTTTTGTGTATGCAGTTCTATAGACATAAAGGTGCACTGTTATGCAGTTAATGCAAACATGATTATAATGATGTTGAGCATGTTTGTTAATTTGTTCCAACTGCTTTCTGAGGGGGAAGATTGCATATGACAAAAGAGTGACGTTCCATTTCTGTAATATAGCAAAAATTTCAGATGTTGTGCAAAACAGGGGATACAGTAGAGCAGAAAGACCCTGATGTCAATCCTAATGATACATGTGCTCACCCAAGGATATTTTTTTTCATTGTTATTTTTTATCAGAGGAGACATGAGTTTTAAAGAGAGACATAAGCAGATTGTAGTGGTTTTAGAGTGTCTTGAAAGTGTCAGAGAATATCAGGACTCCAAGTGCATAATAACACAAGTACAATTTAAAACAGGTCAGACAGAAGCTTTATTAGCTATGATCATAGTGAGAAAACACTCAAGCAACATTTCCCCCTCTGTGCCCCTGTCCTCTGCCAAGTGATTGCAGAGATCTCTGGTGGTTTTACTTGGGTAGACAGCTGAGCTCCACCTCAGCCGCTCTCTCACTCCCCCTCCTCAAAGGGAAAAGGGGAGAAAATACAATGCAAAGGGCTCAAGGGTTGAGATAAGGATGGGGAGATCACTCAGCAATTATTGTGACGGGCAAAACAGACTCAGCATAGGGAAACAGTAAGATTTATTGCCTATTACTAATAGGCTAGAGAAGTGAGAAACAAAGAAAACACCTTCCCACCATCCACCTTCTACCTCCTCCCCCCCAAGCAGCACAAGGGAACGGGGAAATGGGGGTTGCGGTCAATCTATAGCACTTCGTCTCCGCTGCTCCTTCTCGGTCATTCTCTCTCTTCCCTTCCTCCATGTGGGGTCCCTCCCACAGGATGCAGTCCTTCCCGAAATGATCCAGCGTGGGCTTCCCACAGGCAACAGCTCTTCAAGAACTGCTCCAGATATGGGTCCATACCACAGGGTCTATCCAGGAGCAAACTGCTCCAACCTGGGTCCCCCACGGGCAGCAGCTCCTGCCAGGTCACCTGCTCCTGCGTGGTCTCCTCTCCACAGGCTACAGGTCCGGCCCAGAATCTGCTCCGGCAGGGGTCTTCCACAGACCGCAGCCTCCGTCGGTGCAGGTCCACCTCCTCCACAGGCTGCAGTGTGGAACCCTGCTCCAACGTGGAACTCCATGGACTGCAGGGGGACAGCCTGCTTCACCATGGTCCTCACCACAGGCCACAGGCAAACATCAGCTCTGGAACCTGGAGCACCTTTCCCCTTCCTTCTTCACTGACTTCTTAACTTGCGCCTGCAAGGCTGTTTCTCCCTCCTCTCTCTCTCCCATCTGCTGTTCCCCAGCAGATTTTTTTTTTTCCTGTCTTAAATACGCTCTCACAGAGGTACAAAGAATATCGCTTATTGCCCCAGCTCTGGCCCGTGGCGGGCCCATTATCTAACAATGGGGCAGCTTCTGGATTCTTCTCACAGAAGCCACCCCTATGGCCCCCCTGCTACCAAAACCTTGCCACGTAAACCCACTACAAGATCCCACTTATATACTGTTTCAAATAAATGAAAGAGGTGAGGAAAATCATTCTAATGTTAACAAAGTCAGGTGTGTATTCTTGGATGGGATAAATCCAGGAAGTAATTTATGTGTTAGGCCAAGTATACATACCAGGTAGATACAGACTCCTTAAGTAGCTTCTTAACTATCACAACTGACAATATGGAGAGGTGGCTCTTGGTGTAGCCTGTAGGAGTAGCATGCCCAGTATTATCTTAACTCAGAAGTGGGGGCTGAAAACAATCAGACTGTTAGCTTTTCGTTCAATGTTCTTTTTGTTAGAATAAACTTCTTAACTAGATCTCACAAATCTTAAATATTAAAAGTTTTACAACCACAAAAGGAATTTTGTGTTGCTGATGCAGGCAAAGCTTTCAGTCTGATTTTCAGCAACTGTTGTGGTTTAACCCAGCCAGCAGCCAAGCACCACACAGCCGTTCGCTCACCCTCCCCCCTCCCTCTCTGGGATGGGGGAGAGAATCAGAAAAAAATGAAAGCTCGTGGGTTGAGATAAAGACAGTTTCTTAGGACAGAAAATAAAATAATAATAATAATGATAATAGTACTACTACTAATAATGTGTACAAAGCAAGAGATGCACAATGCAATTGCTCACCACCCACTGACCGATGCCCAGCCTATCCCCGAGCAGCCGGTTCCCCCACCCCAGCCCGCCCCATATTAATTGTTCAGCATGACATCATAGAGTATGGAATAAGCACATTCCATACATATAGTATGGAATTAACACAGTGTAAGCACTGCTCTGCAAACAACTAAAACATCAGTGTGTTATCAACGTTCTTCTCATCCTAAATCCCAAACACAGCACCATACGAGCTACTAGGAGGAAAATTAACTCTATCCTAGCTGAAACCAGGACAACATCTACCCCTTATTCCATACCATTGATGTCATGCTCTTGTCCCACACTTTCCAATACATTCCAATTAATCACCACTTTATATATATATATATATATATAATGTCCACAGTTTGTTTAGTCTGTGAATGACTTCAGACTCCATCTGCCACAGCAGTCTTTCAGGGCAGAAGAGATGGTGTGTGATGTTGGATCATTGCATGCTGAAGCCTGTTCTCATTCCATCACACTGTTGTGCTTGTCCAATTTTGTCCAGATTCATTCGTCATGATCTGAGTGGCTGTTACTTTGATACCATTAATAGGAGATTGACATATAGCAATCACAATGGTGATGACACACAGTATTATATAATAATTAACATACTACAACTCAACTCATGGGCTATTCTCACCCAGTATTAAAACCCCTCGAGGTACACATCGGACCTCCCCATTCCTTTGCATTACCCACCAAGAGAACCCAGGTCCCTGAGCAAAAGCAGTCCCACAGATGGGTTTGCCTTTTCCTGAGGCACGAATAGCCCAAACTGTCTTCCCCAGCATGTTTTTTACGTGCAATACAGGGACTTTGTCCCCTTCTACAGTACATAACTGGTTTGATTGGGCAGGTCTGGCTCGGATGGCAGATCCCCTAGAATTGACTAATCAGGTGGTCTTTGCCAAATGTTTATCCCAATTTCTGAATGTCCCAGCACCCATTGCTTTCAATGTAGTCTTTAACAATCCATTGTATTGCTCAACTTTCCTGGAGGCTGGTGCATGATAGGGGACATGATACACCCACTCAATACCATGTTCTTTGGCCCAAGTATCTGTGATAAATGACTGAGTCCCAAATAGGATTAAAATTAAAGTTTGTAATTTATTAAGTGAATAGAGGCAAGCAATCAGCGCTGGGTGCACCGGGAGTCTCTGCTCCACCAAGACGCACACCTATTACATCAGGGGGCTGATTTTTATGCTCCTAGACTAATACATATTCATCACTATTCCTAGAAAAGGCAGGGTTATTATAATTAGTTCCCAGAATCCAAACCCTCTCCGGACGCATGCGTATCAGTCTCTGGTGGTCTTTCTGGGGGTCTCTTGTGCTGAAGGCTCGTAGTCTTCCTCCCAGGCTTTGTCCTTCGGTCATCCATCAACTCCCCCTTTCTCCTTATTTGGTGGATCTCTTTGCCGGATATCAGAGGCTTGGGCAGCGTCCCATGCAAAAGTTTCCTAAAAAAACTCCTTGGTCCTTTTATGTCCCAGACTGGAGTCTCAATGTTCGCCCTTCAAACCCTCTATTTACACAAATTGCTGTACCCTTCGTTTGCATGATACAAAAACTATGTACACTAATCACTCTGTTTTTCTTAAATAGAAGGTTCTATTTCATCATGCGGCCCTAGCATTGTTCCATACTGACATGAATCAAATTAACACATTTCACATGTTTATGAGGTTGTTTCAGAAATGCATCCCATTGTCTGACTCAATTCTTTTTGGGGTGCCATGTTGCCATAGGACTTGCTTTTCAAGGCCCAGGATAGTGTTCCGGGTGGTGGCATGGGGCACAGGATATGTTTCCAGCCATCCGGTGGTCACTTCCACCATTGTAAGTACGTGGCGCTTGCCATTGCAGGTTTGAGGGAGTGTGATCTGCCAGGCCTCTCCATATTTATATTTCAGCCATTGTCTTGTTATGCAGTGGGGCTTCTTAAGCACAAGCCACCTCCTCCTCCAGTGATATCCCAAAATATTTGCCTTCTGGCCAGTCCACAGTCACTTCCAGGATTCCTGGGTGACTGGGGTTTCCTATTCGAGCCCGCTGAGTAATCAGTGCAACCCGCTTAGTCCATGTAGCATCAGTTGCATGATGTCTAAAGGGGATCCTTCCTTTGAACATCCAGCCCAGTACTGGCAGTTGGGGTGCCAGGAGGAGCTGTGCTTCAGTTCCAACCACTTCCAAATCAGATTGAGTCCTTTCATATGGTGCCAGTATCTCTCAGATATTCAGATATTCAGATTCTCAGATCCTCTGTATCCCCAGGTCCAAAATACCATGGGTAAACCTTTAGTCTCCCCGGTCTGTTTTTGCCAAAGGCTACAGGTGGGGCCATTCTGTCTGGCTGCGTTGCAGAGCACATTCTGTACGTCTTGTACTAATCAGCGATGGCGTGAATTCATCCATGCCACAGTAGTCCACTGTTAGTCTCCACTCGCCGTTAGACTTTCTCACTGGCCATGTGGGACTACTAAAGGTTGAGTGAGTCTTGCTGATCACTCCTTGGCTCTCCAGCTGATTAATTAGCTTATGGATGGGAATCAGGGAGTCTTGGTTGGTGTGCCCCGTCTGGATGCCTAGCTGGGCAACCTGCTCTAGGGATCTTGCTTTGGTAGGGGGGTTGGACCCGATGATCTCTTGAGGTCCCTTCCAACCCCTAAAATTCTGTGATTCTGTGATATGGCTGCCCGGTGCACCGTTGTGGTAGCAATTGGCACCTGCTGTTCTTCAACCCTCAGAAACACCACAACAGAAGGGTACTCCGAGAGACCGGGCAAGGTAGACAACTGTTTAAAGTCCTCCGTCTCCAAGGCAGCTATGCCAAAAGCCCACCAGTACCCTTTTGGGTCCTTGAAATATCCTATCCTAGGGTAGTCTGGGCCAGTCCCAATAGGGTGCCTTTGCCACTCATTCCCAATTAGACTCACTTCAGCCTCCAATACAGTTAACTGCTGGGATCCCTCTGTCACCCCATAAATACAGATGGGTTCTTCACCTAAAGCCTTATACTTCTGTGTGTCTGACGTGCCAGGTCATTGAATCCACACAGTCCAATAAACCCAACTGTCCCCTTCCTCCCTCTCTAATCCTGGTCAGAATCTTCATTACTTTGTCTGGAGAACTGCCCGCTGGAAACCAGAGCAGCAAGTTTCTCAGAGAACCCCCTTTTTGCGATTGTTTTTCCTTGCAACTGACGTACCCATGCCTCTAGGGCTGAGGTAGATTTTCCATCCCATTTTCTCATGTCCTCTCCATGGTCACCTAGGTAAAACCACAGGGTGGCACGGGTTGTGTACCCACTATATCTCCTTTCTTGCACGGAAGGATGCTTACCCCTGATAGCTGAGACACTGGTTTGTACAGGTGGGGAGGAAGATAAATTCTCTCTAAGTTGGTGGACCGCTTCAGAAAGTTTCTGCAAAGTGTTCTCTTTTAGTTGGTGGACCTCTTGAGAAGGTTTTTCCGCAGCCGAGATGCAGGCCTGTAGGGAAGAAGTGAGAGATTTTCTTCGGACAGACAGAGTTGTTTAGCCAATTCATCCACTGTGGGTTCCTCATGGTCTGTCCAGGTCATTAGTGCCAATCAGCTGGCATGTGATGATGATGCACTCCGTGCAAACTTCCACCACATGGGTCATGTACACTTGACTTCATCTGGATCTTTGGATAGCTATTTGTTGTCTAGGTCCGTATAAATCACCTCCCATACAGCAAATTCCCTCAGGTACTGGAAATCCCTCTCCATGGTAGTCCACTTGCCTGGCTGAAATACAAGTTCTTCCTTGAGGGGATATCTTTCCTTAACACCTGACAGGAGATGCCTCCAGAGGATGAAGACTTCTGCTCCTTTTCAAATTGTTTTGTCATGCCCGCTTCTCTAGCGAGGAATGCCAACCGCTTGGTTTCCCTGCCCTCTTATTCCAGACTATTGGCTCTGGTGTCCCAGCACTGGAGCAGCCAGGTGACAAGGTGCTCACCTGGACAATGACCAAAAACTTTTCACATGTCTTGTAGCTCACACTGGTATAGGCTTCAGGTAGTTATTGATGCTCTTATGATATCTTACTCTTTATCTTCCTGTTTGCCTGATGGTCCAGCCACTTTGGAGTAGCCTTCCTCATCTTCTTTATCCCTAGTCTGAGCAGGAGTTCCTCTGCTCTCTGAATGACCTGATCTTCTCATCTCTTCTTTCATCTCCGATACAGGGACAACTGACACTGGTACAGTCTGTTTCCCTGGCTCAGTCTTGTGGCCCATCACACAGGTTGGAGTGGCTGCAGGGGCCTTTAACAGGGGTTGCAGTGTCCACAGGTCTTATTGCAGGGGTTGGAATGTCTGCAGGGCCCGTTGCAGGGCTTGGAGTGGTTGCAGGGTCTTTCACTGGGGTTATAGTGGTGTTGATTGCAGCTCTGTAGGCATAGGTCAAGCCCCAGCATGTTGCAGTGGAATTGCCAGGGTGATGGCACACCGTTTTCAAGCATTCTGACAAGTTTCTACGATTTTGCAGTTGTTCAGGTGTGAATTTCCAAAGCACTGGAGGTGCCCACTGCTCTAGATGCCTGCCCATATCCTCCCACACTCCCTACCACTCATTACTGTCCTGCCACAGGACAGATCTCTGGATGACATTCTTAAGTAGTTAACTTTAACAAAACCTGTAGCGCATTCAGGATGAAGAACATGTTGGTCTGAACATCCCAAGGATATTCAAAGTTTTGAGAAGCTATTGTAACTTATCTGGAGGAGGAGAAGGGGGTGAAGGAGAAAGGGAGAGTGAACAAGTGGGAAAAGACATCTCCCCCTGTCCCCTCCATAGATTGGCTCCCTGAAGAAAAAGGGTAAAGGGGATAATTATTAATAGTTTCTGAGATATGGTTCCCCAAGTATGGAGTTGACAACAATGTTTAATACAAATACCAGACTAGTCTCATGACCAGAAATTTTATCATTGTGTGCCAGTATTACTCAGCACCACAAAATAATAACCTTAATCAGCCCCGGAAAGGATAAACAGCACGACAGGGAACACATACAGTAAGTAATGTGCTATATAACTCAGTTTGCAAAACAGGCACAACAGACCTGAGATCAAAGCAATCAGCATTGTGACTAGCAACTATTAAACCAATCTAACTCTTATAACAATTTTGGTTTAACAGGCTCTGCTCAGATCTGTCGTTATCTCAACAGTTTGTGCCCTGCATTGGGCATGAAAAGGGCTGTTGCGGTTTAACCCGACCGGCAGCTAAGCACCACAGAGCCATTGGCTCACCCTTCCCCCCACAAAGTGGGATCGGGGAGAGAATCGAAAAAAAAGTGAAAGCTTGTGGGTTGAGATAAAGACAGTTTCTTAGGACAGAAATGAAAACAACAATAATGATAATACTACTACTAATAATAATTTGTACAAAGCAAGTGATGCACAATGCAATTGCTCACCACCCGCTGACCGATGCCCAGCCTACCCCCGAGCAGCCAGTCTCCCCACCCTGACCAACCACCCCATATTAATTGTTCAGCATGACAAGAGAAAAAAACGGCACATGGCAATTAAAAAGAGATTCTATAATATTCCATGTACATCCTAGGTTTGTGTTAGGTATTTCATTACTGTCTTCTGTGAATCTTTCTAAACTGTGAAAGCATGTTTAAATTTTACATCCATACACATCTGTATTTCTATTTTGCAATCCCAATATTCTAGCTTCAGAAGTGAAGACAGAATGAAAACACCCGTGTCAAGAATTTGAAAATCATACTATCAATACTTTTGATCCTTCAGAAAAAGTACATTTTGTAAAATTGGAATGACTGATATTTTAAATATTGATGATAGCATTTTTCCTGACCAAATCACTCAATAGAAAATATTTTACCAAGAAATGCAACTGGGAAAAAAGGCCATTATACCTTTAAAAACATAAAGCCGGAGGGGAAGGAAGGAGAGAGAAACGGTCAGGGAACGAGGAAAATGGATTGACTTTGTTTCAATATCAAAAAAAAAAACAACTTATCCTTTGTGAGAGTATGACTGAGAATTTAAAACACATTGAGTCATGAGGCTTTGCCTAAAAGATAAGGAAATGTGCTGTGCATGTAGTTCAGCATCTTTTGTTTTTTCTCCATATTGTTTAAATAAAAACATAATATTAACTACAAACTCTGTGGATATTCACAGAGTGAATATAACTTCAGCAATAAATTAGTATTATGCAAATTGTTTTCACAGATAATACAGTCCCTCTTCTGTATCTTCAGTCACGTAAAGGTGATTTTGCAGGGCCTCCTTGGCACAGTTAAACCAGGTTGTACTCCTTCAGGTTTAACTGTAGGATTGTATCCTTGACAGCAGCAAAGACGAAGCGTATATTCTCTGTGTCTGTAGCACATGTGAAGTGGGAGTAGATAATTTTGTCACTGTCTGGATTCAGGTCTACAAACATCTTCAAGATGAACTCTCGTGCTGCTTGTGCATCCCGTTGTGGTCCTAATAATTAAGAAGAGAAAGACAGTTTTCTTATAGTCAATTCAAAATTTGAGCTTCTTTAAGAGTGAACCTTAGGAGCAGAAAACAGAAGAAAGATTCAGTTTGTGATCCTCACATAAGAGAAGGGAACATTTTAACTAATAAATACTATTATATAGTATTTTTTTTCAGTAGAAACCATTAAAAAAATAAAAATGGAATGACATTCCAGAAGTTGATCATGCAAGAGCTGTTTTTTTTCCTGCTTACTATCCTTTCTTCCATAAAATAATGTTTAAAATGGAGAGATGAATTGGATGATCTGTAACCACACAAAATGAACAAGAGAAATATTAGTTACATTATACTAATAAATCATTATAAAATTAATAGAATTGTTCAATTTTCATTCTATACCTACTGTATTTAAACTGTTTTTTTTTAAAAAGCATAAACAAGTTATATCCTAAATTGGTCTGACACTCCAATAGAATTTCATTCAATTAGTGATAAAAAACATATGCTCTCTAGTTGAAGCTGGTCAACTGCAAAATGTTACTGTTCTAACAAATCAGTTATCTAAATTGCATAAGATAACGATCCTATTAAATCTATATTAAGGCTGTAATTCTCAGAAGAACACAAAGTCTATGTAACCAAACTACATGTTCTACTTTACACAAGAGTCCATCTAGAAAAGTGAAGATTAACCTGCTGGACGTCATCTAGGGCATCTGTCACATGAAATAAACTCAAAAGGACAAGAACATTTTCAATTCTCTTCTAAATAGTTCTCTTCTAAATAGTTCTCTTCTAAATAGTACTACTTGCAGATGACACGAAGCTGAGTGTTGCAGTTGACATGCTGGAGGGAAGGGATGCCATCCAGAGGGACCTTGACAGGCTTGAGAGGTGGGCCTGTGTGAACCTCATGAATTTTAATGAGGCTAAGTGCAAGGTCCTGCACCTGGCTTGGGGCAATCCTTAGGCTGGGCAATGAGTGGATTGAGAGCAGCCCTGAGGAGAAGGACTTGGGGGTTACTGGTGGACGAAAAACTGAATATGAGTTAGCAATGTGTGCTTACAGACCAGAAAGCCAATCATATCCTGGTCTGCATCAACAGAAGTGTGAGGTGATTCTCCCCCTCTACTCTGCTCTCATAAGACTCTAACTGGAGTACTGCGTCCAGCTCTGGGGCCCCCAGCATAACAAATGCATGCACCTGTTAGAGCGTGTCAAGGAAAGCCACGAAGATGATCAGAGGGCTAGGGTACCTCCCCTATGAAGACAAGCTGAGGAAGAGAAGCCTGGAGAAGAGAAGGCTCCAGGGAAACCTTATAGCAGCCTTCCAATACTTCAAGGGGGCCTACAAGAAAGATGGGGAGAGACTCTCTACCAGGGAGTGTGCCAATAGGACAAGGGGTCATGGTTTTAAACTAAATAGGGTATTTTTAGATTAGTTATTAGGAAGAAATTCTTCATGGTGAGGGTGGTGAGGCACTGGAAGTTACCCAGAGAAGTTGTGGATGCCCCATTCCTGGAAGTGTTTAAGGCCAGGCTTGATGGGGCTTTGAGCAACCTGGTCTTGTGGAAGGTATCCCTGCCCATGGCAGGAGGGGTTGGAACTAGATGATCTTTAAGGTCCCTTCAACCCAAACCATTCTATGACTGGGTTGGTAGGAAGACTGGACACTCTTCAAGAAGGTAATCTTAACGGCACAGGAGCAGGCCATTGCAATGTGCTGAAAGATGAGCTGGCAGGGGAGAAGACTGGCCTGGGTGAAGAGATATCTTTGTCTAGAACTCAGGAAAGAACTCAGGAGAATTTATGACCTTTGGAAGAAGGGGCAGGCCACTCAGGAGGACTACAAAAGTGTTGTGGGGCTATGCAGGGAGAAAAATAGAAAGCCCAAAGCCCAACTGGAAATTAATCTGTCTGCTGCTGTCAAAGACAATAAAAAATGCTTCTATAAATACATCAGCAACAAAAGGAGGACTAAGGAGAATCTCCATCTCCATATTGGATATATGGGGAAACAT
This sequence comes from Heteronetta atricapilla, assembly GCA_011075105.1. Classification (NCBI taxonomy): domain Eukaryota; kingdom Metazoa; phylum Chordata; class Aves; order Anseriformes; family Anatidae; genus Heteronetta; species Heteronetta atricapilla. The sequence continues at coordinate 75,794 of MU014080.1, forward strand.
AGAGACAAGGGATGAGGAAAAGGCTGTAGTACTTAATGCCTTCTTTGCCTCTGCCTTAGTAAGACCAATTATTCTTGGGGTACCCAGCCCACTGAACTGGAAGACAGAGACAGGGAGAAGAATGAAGCCCTTATAATCCAGGGGGAAATGGTTAGTGACCTACTATACCACTTAGACACGCACAAATCTATGGGGTACATCCAAGGGTGCTGAAGGAGCTAGCCAAAGTGCTCAGCAAGCCACTTTCAATCATTTATCAGCAGTCCTGGCTGTCCAGGGAGGTCCCAGTTGAATGGAGGTTGGTGAATGTTCTACAAGAAGGGCAGGAAGGAGGATGTGGGGAATTACAGGACTGTCAGTGTGACCTCGGTGCCAGGGAAGGTCATGGAGCAAATCATCTTGAGTGCCATCTTATGGCACATACAGGCTAACCAGGTGATCAGACTGAATCAGCATGGTTTTATGAAATGCAAATCCTGCTTGACTACCCAATCTCCTTCTATGATAAGGTGACACAGTGGATGAGGGAAAGGCAGTGGATGTTATTTACTTGGACTTTAGCAAGTGTGGTGGATATGCTTTAATCCTGCACTTGACATGTCTTCCTCAGGCTTATGAGCCACAAGTAGGCCTCAATGTGATCGTTCCTTGAACTAGACAGCTCTTTAATAATGGAGTGCCAGGCAGACACTTGATGCCAGGAAATTCCTCATGGGAAAATGATGAATCATATCAGAGTCCAAGATCGACATGATAAGGAATCTGAGTTTGAGTCAATCACTTTATCTAATATAGTGCAGAATCATTCCTTTGTTATTTATGATTCAAGGAAAAGCCATCATGGCATCATTCCTCTGTTATCTACAGAGTGTGGTAAAGCCCGACACTGCCTTATTCCCCTGTTATTTATACATTACAGGCACAGGACAAGCAGGCCTCCCCCTGACTGTATGTATCCAAAGCCCCTGTGACATGACTAATTGAGAAAGGCGCAATTATTTGCTAAGGGTGTGTGTGTGTGTTGCACAACCAAAGTGAAAAAAGAAATGAATCCTGGAAAACTGCTGACTAAAAGTCAATCATCTAGCAACCATATAGTGATCCCAAGCAAGCTCTCCAGGGACCACAGCAGGCCGTGACCCTTGATCTCCCACCAATCCGGGAGGCCTCTCAGGGTACCCCTGAGGTGAGATGTCTCTCAGGACTGACTCCTTGAGTATAAAAGCTTGTCTGTGGACAAACGCTGATGAGGGAGAAGGGTGAGTGATTAACTAAAAGGGGGGAATCTTGAAAGCATGAGACTAAGTTTAGAACCCCCCCTGCAGTAAATCTTGGGCAAACCTTGCCATTCTTGAATCTTTAACTATGTTGCTGTTTCAACTGTAGCAAATTCTGTTGAAATAATTGTGTTAAATCGGCTGATGCTTAAATGCTGATTAAATGCTGTTCAGAATCATATAATCTATTCTTGTGATTTACTATAAAAGTATAAAATAAATTCTAAATTACTACTACATTACTGTTTTGTAAAAAGTTTTGTAAAATCTGTTCTGGGACCTCAAGGCATCTGATGCTGTCTCCTACAGCCTTCTCTTGGAGAAACTGGATGCTCATGTTTTCGAAGGATGTACTGTCTGCTGGGTAAAAAACTGCCTGGCTAGTCGGGCCCAAAAGGTCATTGTAAATGGAGTTAAATCTGGTTGGTGGCTGGTCACCAGTAGTGTTCCCCAAGGCTCAGTATTGGGGCCAGTTGCATTTAACATTTTTGTTAAAGATCTGGATGAGGGGATCAAGTGCATCTTCGGTAAGTTTGCAGATGACACGAAGTTGGGCAAGAGTGTTGATCTGCTTGAAGGTAGCAAGGCTCTGCAGAGGGATCTGGAAAGGCTAGATCAATGGGCCAAGTCCAATTGCATGACATTCAACAAGGGTAAGTGCTGGGTCCTGCACTTGGGTCATAACAATCCCATGCAGTAGTATGACTTGGGGAAGAGTGGCTGGAGATTTGCCCAGCAGAAAAGGACCTGGGGGTGTTGGTCAACAGCCAGCTGAACATGAGCCAACAGCGTGCCCAGGTAGCCAGGAAGGCCATCCTGGCCTGCATCAGAAATACTGTGGCCAGCAGGACTAGGGAAGTGATTGTCCCTCTGTACTCGGCACTGGTGAGACCACACCTCAAGTACTGTGTTCACTTTTGGACCCCTCACTACAAGAAGGATATTGATTTGCTGGAACTTGCATTTAGAGAAGAGCAACAAATCTGGTGAAGGGTCCAGAGAACAAGTCTTATGAGGGAGTGTCTGAGGGAACTGGAGTTGTTTAGTCTTGAGAAGAGGGGACTGAGGGGAGACCTCATTGTTCTCTACAACTACCTGAAAGGAAGTTTCAGCAAGGTGGGTATTGGTCTCTTTTCTCAGGTGACAAGTGATAGGATGCATCAGGGGATGTTTAGATAGGATGTCAGGAAGAATTTTTTTAATAGAAAGGGTGGTTAGGCATTGGAATGAGCTATTCAGGGAAGTGGTGGAGTCACCATCCCTGAAGGTATTTAAGAGATGTGTGGATGTGGTGCTTAGGGACATGGTTTAGTGGTGGAGTTGGTAGTGTTAGGTGATGGTTGCATGTGATGATCTTAAGGGTCTTTTCCAACCTAAATGATTCTATGATTCTATCCTATGATCAAACAAAACTTAGAGTGACTTATAAATACGTATTGGCTGTTCCTCCAGGCTGTTTACTGTGAACACATCCTTTCCTCTCAAATAGGAAAAATACCTGTAACTTTTTCCTATTACCACTTTTTAGTTTTGAAAATGAGGAATTTAGTCTTTTTTTTTTTGTGGCTTTCAAATCTGCTGTTCACTCTCTGGTGAGACAAAAGAGATTTTATTATATGAATTCGATTTTTCCCCTATTACTAAAGACTCCACTCAGTTCATAGAATCATAGAATACCCTGAGCTTGAAGGGATCCAGAAAGATCATTGAGTCCAACTCCTAAAAATTACCTTAAAATACCTTACTTTTTACCTCAGGAGAACTTTATAAAAGTACAGTTTCCTTAGGAACAGCTATGTTTCACGTAATGTTTTCTGAGACAATCACATTACATTTTACATAAGTAAAAATAAAGAAAACAAGAAATGGTATAAAGAAAGGGTGGGAGGAGTGATACTGGTTTCTCTGACATCCCCAGAGAATTTATGACACTTCTATTCAAATATACAGGCTTAAACAAACAAACAAACAAACAAAAATCCTCAAAAAAAGACTATGAGTAAAAATGGCTGAGGGAGCTGGAATTGTTCAGCCTGGAAAAGAGAAGGCTCAGGGGCGACCTTATCGCACTCCACAGGTACCTTAAAGGATGCTGTAGTGAGGTGGGGGTTGGTCTATTCTCCCACATGCCTGGTGACTGGACGTGGTGGAATGAGCTAAAGTTACACCAGGGAGGTTTAGGTTGGATATTAGGAAGAACTTCTTTACTGAAAGGGTTGTTAGGCATTGGAATGAGCTGCCCAGGGAAGTGGTTGAGTCACCATCCCTGGAGGTCTTTAAAAGACATTTAGATGTAGCGCTTAGTGATATGGTTTAGTGGAGGACTTGTTAGTGTTAGGTCAGAGGTTGGACTAGATGATCTTAGAGGTCTCTTCCAACCTAGATGGTTCTGTGATTCTGTGATTTATTTTTAACTTTATACTTCACTTCAAGCATTCACCTCAGCTTAGGAACAAGAACAGAATAAGGTTCATTGCTACTATGTTGTTACTCATCTAGAAGCAATAATTTCACATGAAAGGTACTGCCATCCTATCCACAATTAATGGAGTTAGAAAATGAAATCCTAGAAATCTAGAAAATACCACAAGATTTCAGTGACTTTAAAAATTTCAAGTATTAAAAATTGTTATTTTTATTTTTTTCCTTTTCATATAATTAAAAAGAAAACATGACCAGCAAGCCACTCAACTACAAACTAACCATTTGGTGTACTAAGTACAGTTTGTAATGAAGAATATGGATGTAATAAGAACGGGTGATAATTTGTCATTACCGGAGTGTTAATGGAGCATGAGCTCTGGTGGAAATATACTTACCATCGTACTCTGGGAAATAATCAACTAGATGGGAGTACAATATTTTCTCCTCTAAGAGATCTTTTTTATTTAAGAACAGAATAACTGAAGAATTCTGGAACCATGGATATGTAATAATTGTTCTAAAGAGTGCTTTGCTTTCTTCCATTCGATTCTAGAATAAAAACAACAAAAAAGATGAATTTATTTGGTTGTGATTTTTTAAAATTAAATCAATACATGCAATTCTATTTTATTTACTAAACAGACCCATTTCATATTTTGAATCTTGTAGTATCTAACTGATTCAATTGCAGTTTATATGTAAGCTGTTAAATATGTAGGCAGCTTCCTTTTGCAATCTCAATAACAGAAGCATAATAAGCATAATTATTCTTTAAAACACAGGTCATGAACATGATAGCTCTAATAGGTAATGTTGTAAGGACTGACTATGCGCAGTTATGCTCAGCCAGCAAACTCATGGGTATTGAAATACATGTGGTTCAAGGCAAAGACAAACATAAAAAAGACATAATAACAAATTCAAGTTTTAAGAACCTTATTTATTTTTATGCCTTTCCTGAACTTTAAGTGCAAGTAATCCTTAATTTTTTGAAAGAGATTATCTTTAAAAAAGTTCCAGGTAAATCTGGAATCTATTGGTAACCTGAGAATATTTCCCCAAATCAAAAGCTTATGACATAAAATCTTACAAACGATAAATTTCTTCCTAATGTCCTTGGGCCTTTACATAAATTACTTAATTGCTCCTGAAAAACATTTAGCATTACAGTTGAAATATAAGTGAAGCATACAGTTCTGTTTCTAAGGGATTTCTCACACTTTAAAATTATGTTTCATTTTGATACGATTCTGAAGAACTGCTAGGATGAAGTTCAACAAGGCCAAGTGCAAGGGGCCTGAGGCAATCTTAAACACAAATCCAGGCAGGGTGGAGAATGAGTTAAGAGCAGATCTGAGGAGAAAGACCTGGGGGAGTTGGTTGATGGGAAGCTCAACATGAGATGGAAATGTGTGCTTGCAGCCCAGAAAGTCAACCATACACTGGGCTGCATCAAAAGGAGCATGGCCAGCAGGTTGAGGGAAGTGATTCTCCCCGTCTACTCTGCTCTTGTGAGATCCCATCTACAGTACTGTGTTCAGCTCTGGGTCCCCCAGCACAAGAAGAACATGGAAGCATTAGAACAAGTCCAGAGGAGGGCCATGAAGATGATCAGAGGGCTGGAGCACCTCTCCTATGAAGGCAGGCTGAGAGAATTGTGGTTGTTCATCCTGGAGTAGAGAAGGCTCTTGGAAAATATATATATACGTTCTTTAGATAATTGCCTCCACAAACAGTAAAAGTATTCTCAACTCTGTGGCCTCATGTAATTTCATATTTTTGGCCCACATCAAAAGAAAGCATGACTGGGACATTGTACTAATTTGCCATCCATTAACAGAGGACACAAATGAATGTTACACAAGTTCCATCTAGGCTTTGGATACTCATCCATTTTACAGATGTATTTTGTCTTGATTCAAAACATGAGTATGTAGACCTGCATCTACAAACCTGCATACAAACACAAATGAATACACACTAAAAATGCCTATTCTGTATTCATGTATTTCATGTAATTTTAGCACAATAGACTTGAACATGAATATCGGCATAAGTGAAACCTGGTGGGATGAGTCCTGTGGCTGGTGTGCTGCAATAGATGGTTACAGGCTCCTCAGGAGGGACAGGCAGGGTAGGCGAGGTGGCGGCGTGGCGATGTACGTGAAGCATGGGCTGGACTGTGTGGAACTTCAGGTTGGTGATGGCAAAGTTGAGGGCCTCTGGGTAAGGATTAAGGGACGAACAAATAAACAGGAATGGTGCTGTGGGAGTCTATTACAGACCACCCAGCCCGGACGACAACGCCGATGAATTATTCTTTGTGGAACTAAGAGATGCCTGGAGATCAACTCCCCTTGTTCTTATGGGGAACTTCAACTTGCCAGATGTCAACTGGGATCACCACATGGCTGACACGAGCAAGTCCAGGAGGTTCATAAAGCACCTAGATGATAACGTCTTGGTGCAGGTGCTAAGGGAGCCAACTAGGAAAGGTGCCCTCCTAGATCTGTTGCTGGAGAACAGAGCAGGTCTTGTGGGGGACATGGCAATTGGCGGCCGTCTTGGCCATAGTGACCATGAAGTGGTTGAGTTTAAAATTTATGGTGACAGAAGGAAAACTGCCACCAAAACTTCAGCCCTGGATATGGGGAAAGCAGACTTCAGGCCGCTCAGGGAACTAGTCAGCAAGGTCCAACAAAATGTCCATCATACAACTAAACAAAAGCATCACAAGATGGGTGAGCAATTGGCTGATGGGCAGGGCTTAAAGGGTTGTGGTAAATAGGGCCACATAAGGCTGGTGGATGGTCACTAGTGGGGTCCCTCAAGGCTCCATTTTAGGGCCAGTCCTCTTCAGTGTTTTTATAAACGGTTTGGATGTAGGACCAGAAGGTGTTTTGAGAAAATTTGCCGACAACACCAAACTTGGAGGAGTTGTAGACTTGGCTGAGGGTGGAAAGGCCTTGCAGAGAGATCTGGACAGATTGGAGAGCTGGGCGATCACCAACCACATGAAGTTTAACAAGAGCAAGTGCTGGGTCCTACACCTGGGACGGGGCAACCCTGGCTATACATACATACTGGGCGGCAAGACGTTGGAGAGCAGCCCCGCAGAGAGTGATCTGGGGGTCGTGGTTGACAGCAAGTTGAATATGAGCCAGCAGCATGCCCTGGCAGCCAGGAGGGCCAACCGCATTCTGGGGTGCATCAAACACGGCATCACTAGTCAGTCGAGGGAAGTGATTGTCCCACTCTACTCTGGTGCAGCCTTACCTCCAGTACTGTGTGCAGTTCTGGGCACCACAGTATGAAAAGGACATTCAACTGTTGGAGATTGTCCAGAGGAAGGTGATGAAGATGGTGAAGGGCCTAGAGGGGAAGACGTATGAGGAGTGGCTTCTTATCCTTGATGTCTCTTGCTAAATTTAATTCTAACCAGGCCTTGGATTTCCTCATTGCATCCCTGCATTCTCTGACAATGTTCCCATATTCCACCCAAGTGGTCTGTCCCTTCTTCAACATCATGTATGCTTTCTTCTTCTGTTTAAGTTTTCCCAAGAGCTCCTTGCTCTTCCATGCAGGTCTCCTGCCCCCACTTGTTTGACTTCTTTCTCGTAGGGATCCACCAATCCTGTGCTTGGAGGAAGTGGTGCTTGAATATTAGCCAACTCTGCTGGACGCCCTTTCCTTCTAGGGCCCTGGCCCAGGGGATTCCTCCAATTAGGTTCCTGAAGAGGTCAAAGTTAGCTCTCTTGAAATCCAGGGTTGCGGTCCTAGTTTTTGACCTGCTTCCTCCTCGCAGGATCTTGAACTTCAACATCTCATGATCACTGCAGCCGAGCTGGCTCTCAACCTTCACTTTTCCAACTAGACCATCTCTGTTAGTACCAGGTCCAGCAGTGCCCCTCTCTTTGTTAGCTCACCTACCACTTGCGTCAAGAAGTTGTCCTCAGTGTTCCTCAGTAACCTCCTGGACCGTTTGTTCTGAGCTGTGTTGTCTTCCCAGCAAATATCAGGGTGGTTAAAGTCCCCCATAAGAACCAGGGCCTGTGAACGTGAGGCAACTTGCAGCTGCCTGTAGAAGGCCTCATCCACTTCCTCTTCCTGATCCGGTGGCCTGTAGTAAACACCCACCACAATGTCACCCCTGTTGGCCTGCCCTTTAATCCTCACCCATAGGCCCTGGACTTATACTTCATCCCCCCGCTATGCTGAGCTGTATAGATTCCGGTTGCTCACTCACATAAAGAGCAACTCCACCACCTCACCTTCCTGGCCTGTCCTTCCTAAAAAGCACAAAGCCATCCATGGCCACATTCCAGTCATGAGAGCTGTCCCACCATATCTCAGTAATTGCGATGAGATCATAGCCCTGCAACTACATGCACATCTCCAGTTCCCCTTGTTTATTCCCCATGCTGCGTGCATTTACACAGAGGCATTTGAGTTGGGCTGCCAATGTGTCTGCCTTTCTGGATGGGGCAACTATAACTCATCCATGTGGGCCTATGGTAGCTCTCCTGTTAAACTCTGTTCCCTCTCTAGGTTCTGGGCATCCTTTGCTGGCTGTGGTGTTCAGCGGGCATGAGTGAGATGGCATGTAATCCCGTACCTTATCAACAGCATCCCTGATGATATCCCCCTCCTCGACTGAATCTAGTCTAATTGTCCTGGTTTCAGTTAGGACAGAGTTATTTTTCCTCCTAGTAGCTAGTAGGGTGCTATGTTTTGGATTAGGATGAGAAGAGTGCTGATAACATGCTGATGTTTTAATTGCTGCAGAGCAATGCTTACACTAAGACAAGGACTTCTCAGCTCCTCACTCTGTCCTGCCAGCAGGCAGGCTGGGGGGGCAGCAAGAGCTGGGAGGGGACAGAGTCAGGACAGCTGACCCAAACTGGCCAAAGGGGTATTCCATACCATCTGACGTCATGGTGAACAATATATAGGGGTGGCTAGCCGGGGTGGGGGGCTGGCTGTTCAGGGTTGGGCTGGGCATCGGTCAGCGGGTGGTGAGCAATTGCATTGTGCATCACTTGTTTGTACATATTATTATTATTACTATTATTATTATTATTTTCTATCTTAATAAACTGTCTTTATCTCAACCCACAGGCTTCACTTTCCCGTTTCTCTCCCCCATCCCAGAGAGGGAGGGGGGAGGGTGAGCGAACGGCTGTGTGGTGTTTAGCTGCCGGCCGGGTTAAACCACAACAGTCCTTTTGGCGCCCAACGTGGGGCACGAAGGGTTGAGATAACAACAGATCTGACCAGAGTATGTTAAACTAAAATTGGTATAAGTATTAGAGCTGCTTAATAGTTATTAATCAGAATGTTGATTGCTTTAATCTCAAGTCTGCTGTGGCTGTATTCCAAACTGAATTTTATAGCACGTTGCTTTCTGTATATGATCCCCGTTGTGCTGTTTATCCTTTCCGGGCCCTGGTTTAAGATCATTATGGTACTGTGCGGTGTAATAATACTTTACGATATGATGAAATATCTGGCCATGACTTTAACTTGGTATTTGTACTCAACACTGTTGTCGACTCTGTACTTTGGAAACTATATCTCAGAAACCATTAACAATTACACCTACTGCCTTTTTTCATCAGGGAGCCAATTTGTGGAGGGGACAGGGGAATATATTTTTCCCTACTTGTTCACTCTGCCTTACTCCTTCAGCACCCACTTATCCCCTGAGCTAGTTAGGATAACTCTCCAAGATGTTGAATATCCTTGGGATACGCAGACCAGCATGTTGATGTTGTTATATCTCTTGAATGCGCTTCAGGTTTTGTTTAAAGTTAAACAACCACTTAGGAATCTCATGCAGAGATCCGTCCTGAGGCAGATCTCTGCTAGAGCTCCTGCTCCAGCCCCTGCAGCTGCTCCAGCTCCTGCAGCTGCTCATGCTCCAGCCCCTGCAGCCACTCCAGCTCCAGCCCCTGCAGCCACTCTAGCTCCTGCAGCCACTCCAGCTCCTGCTCCTGCAGCCGCTCCAGCTCCTGCTCCTGCAGCCGCTCCAGCCCCTGCTCCTGCAGCCGCCCCAGCCCCTGCTCCTGCAGCCACTCCAGCCCCGGCAGCCGCTCCAGCTCCTGTGGCTGGGCCAGAGAAACGAACTGTTGCAGTGCAAGTTGGCCCTGCAGACTGTATTCCAACCCCTGTGGCAGACCCTGTGGCTGGGCCAGAGAAACAATCTGTAGCAGTGCACGTTGGCCCTGCAGAGTGCATTCCAACCCCTGTGGCAGACTCTGTGGCTGAGTCAGAGAAACGACCTGTAGCAGTACAAGTTGCCCCTGTAGACAAGGTGAAAAAATGGTATAGAGACTCAGGTCGTTTAGAACGGTTGGGAGAAGACGAGGCTGGGCCATCAGGGATGCAGGAGGATGAGGCTGGGGATGTTGAAAAAACAACACTAGTTTCCCAAAGCCTATACCAGGGTGAGCTACGAGATATGCGAAAAGATTTTGGTCGCTGCATAGGTGAGCAGCTTGTCACCTGGCTACTCCGGTGCTGGGATACTGGAGCCAATTATGTGGATATAGATGGCAGGGAAGCCAGTCGGCTGGGATCCCTTGCTAGAGATGCAGGCATTGACAAAGCAATTGGAGATGGAGTACGATCTTACAGCCTCTGGAAGCGTATCCTGTACGCTGTAAGGGAAAGGTATCCCTACAAGGAAGAACTTGTATGTCTACCAGGCAAGTGGACCGCTATGGAGAAGGGAATCCAGTACCTGAGGGAATTAGCTGTACGGGAGGTGATTTATGCCGACCCAGACAATGGACAAATACCAGTAGATCCAGATGAAGTCAAGAGTACACGACCCATGTGGCGGAAGTTTGTACGGAGTGCACCATCATCATATGCCAGCTCATTGGCAATAATGGCCTGGAAAGAGGATGACGAACCCTCAGTGGGTGATGTGGTTAAACAACCCCGGCAGTACGAAGAAAGTGTCTCCTCTTCCCTACAGGCCTGCGTCTCGGCTGTGGAGAAACTTTCTGAAAGCGTCCACCAACTAAAAGAGAATACTTTGGAGAAACTTTCTGAAAAGGTCCACCAACTTGAAGAGAGATTTTCCTCCCCACCTGAATGAACCAGTGTCTCTGTTAGTAGGGGTAAGCGCTCATCCGTAAAAGGTAGACGATATGATGGATATACACCTCGTGCTATCATGTGGTTTTACCTACGTGACCATGGAGAGGACATGAGAAAATGGGATGGAAAATCCACCGCGACCCTAGAGGCAGAGGTATGTGAGTTGCAAAAGAAAACAAGCGGAAAAAAGGGGTTCCCTGAAAAGTTTGCTGCTCCAACTTCCAGCAGGCAGTCCCTTAAACACAGGAATGAAGATTCTGACCAGGATTAGAGGGGCCCTGCCTCCAGCCGGGGGGAGGAAAGGGACAATCGAGTTTATTGGACTGTGTGGATTCGATGGCCTGGCACGTCAGATGCACAGAAGTATAAAGCTTTAGTAGACACCGGTGCACAATGTACTCTAATGCCATCAAACTATAAGGGGCCAGAGCCCATCAGTATTCATGGAGAGACGGGGGGATCCCAACAGTTGACTGTATTGGAGGCTGAAGTGAATCTAACTGGGAATGAGTGGCAAAAACACCGTATTGTGACTGGACCGGATGCTCCGTGCATCCTTGGCATAGACCTCTTAGAAGAGGATATTTCAAGGACCCCAAAGGGTTTTGGTGGGCTTTTGGCATAGCTGCCTTAGAGACAGAGGGCATTAAACAGTTGTCTACCTTGCCCGGTCTCTCGGAGGACCCTTTTGTTGTGGGGTTGCTGAGGGTGGAAGAACAACAAGTGCCAATCGCTACTACAACTGTGCACCGGCGGCAATATCGCACCAACCGAGACTCCCTGATTCCCATCCATGAGCTAATTCGTCAACTGGAGAGCCAAGGAGTGATCAGTAAGACTCATTCACCTTTTAATATTCCCATATGGCCGGTGCGAAAATCTAATGGTGAGTGGAGACTAACGGTGGACTATCGTGGCTTGAATGAAGTCACACCCCCACTGAGCGCTGCAGTGCCAGACATGCTAGAACTCCAGTACGAACTGGAATCAAAGGCAGCCAAGTGGTACGCCACAATTGATATCGCTAATGCATTTTTCTCCATCCCTCTAGCAGCAGAGTGCAGGCCACAGTTTGCCTTTACTTGGAGGGGAGTCCAATATATGTGGAATCGGCTGCCCCAGGGGTGGAAACATAGCCCTACCATTTGCCATGGATTGATCCAGTCTGCGCTGGAGCAGGGGGAAGCTCCTGAACACCTGCAGTACATCGATGACATCATTGTGTGGGGTGGCAGAGCAGAGGAAGTTTTTGAGAAAGGGAAGAAAATAATCCAAATCCTTCTAAAGGCTGGTTTTGCCATAAAACAAAATAAAGTTAAAGGACCTGCACAAGTGATCCAGGTTTTAGGAATAAAATGGCAAGATGGACGTCGTCAAATCCCAATGGATGTGATCAACAAAATAACAGCTATGTCTCCACCAACTAGCAAAAAGGAAACACAAACTTTCCTAGGTGTCGTGGGGTTTTGGAGAATGCACATTCCAAATTACAGTCTGATTGTAAACCCACTCTACCAAGTAACCCGTAAGAAGAATGATTTTGAATGGGGCCCTGAGCAACGACAAGCCTTTGAACAAATTAAGCAGGAAATAGTTCATGCAGTAGCCCTGGGGCCAGTCCAAACAGGACCAGATGTAAAGAATGTGCTCTACACCGCAGCCGGGGAGAATGGCCCCACCTGGAGCCTCTGGCAGAAAGAACCTGGGGAAACTCGAGATCGACCCCTAGGGTTTTGGAGTCGGGGATACAGAGGATCTGAGGCCCGCTACACTCCAACCGAAAAGGAGATATTGGCAGCATATGAAGGAGTGCTTTGGAAGTGGTCCGTACTGAAGCACAGCTCCTCCTGGCACCCCGACTGCCAGTACTGGGCTGGGTGTTCAAAGGAAAGGTCCCCTATACACATCATGCAACTGATGCTACATGGAGCAAGTGGGTTGCACTGATTACCCAGTGGGATCGAATCGGAAACCCCAGTCGTCCAGGAATCTTGGAAGTGATTATGACTGGCCAGAAGGCAAATACTTTGGGATGTCATCAGAGGAGGAGATGATCCGTGCTGAAGAAGCCCCACTGTAAAACCAGCTACCAGAAAATGAGAGGAGATATGCCCTGTTCACCGATGGGTCCTGTCGCATTGTGGGAAAGCATCGGAGATGGAAAGCTGCTGTATGGAGTCCTACACGACGAGTTGCAGAAGCTGCTGAGGGAGAAGGTGAATTGAGTTAGTTTGCAGAAGTGAAAGCCATCCAGCTGGCTTTAGATATTGCTGAA
>MU014083.1:631-19998 GCA_011075105.1 Heteronetta atricapilla
GGCGGTGTGGGCCTGGCGCGCCCTCCCCCCCCCCCCCCGCTCCATGCTGCCGTCCCGGGGTCCTTAACGGAGCCCGTGGGCAGCGCCCTGTTCTCAGGGACACTTCTGCACATCGCAGTGCTGTGCTGCAAGGGCCTCCCGTGCGTGCGTTTTGGTTTGGTTTGGTTTATTTCTTTATTTTATTTTATTTTATTTTATTTTATTTTATTTTATTTTATTTTATTTTATTTTATTTTATTTTATTTTATTTTACTATTTCCCCGTGGCTCAGCCCTGGTCTGTCTGTGCTGCACTGTGCGGTGTCCGTGCTGCCCCGGCTGCCCTGTCCCCGTGGGAGGCTGCCATCACCGGGCAGCGGGGCTCTGAGCCCCCCCCGGGGCCGTTGGCACCGAGTCACCGCAGGGCCCTGCCCGCACCGGGTGCCGGCAGTCACCACCGCGCTGCCAGCACGCCGACACGAGGCGGGTGCTGACGGTGCCAGCTGCAGCAGGACAGACGGTGTGTCATCTGGCACGGTGTGAGCAGAAAGCCTTCCCTGCCAGCACCCCGATGGACGGGCGTCGGGCGCGTGGCGTGTGCCAGCTCCCCGCGCTGCCTCGTTTGCCTGTGACGCTTCTGGCGCAGGACGAGGAGGGCCCGGGGTCTGTCCTGTCCCTGAGCCCCTTGCTCCTGTCCGGGCGTGGGGCAGCGTGGCTCCCCATCACGGTGCTGCCTGCCTGGCGTGCTGCGTGCTGGTGGAGGCAGCAGCGGAGCCACCGCTGTGCCATCAGCCTGGTGCGCCTCTACGTCTTCCGGCTCTTTTTCAAGCTAATTAAATACATCCTTGAAAGGTTTATGCCCTCATCTGTCACTGGGCGACAGCATCGCTGACATTCATCCCCGGGCTGGAGCGAGCGCTGAGATAAGGAGCTGGCTGCACAAGCGCTGCTGCGGCCGCGCTGCCTGTGAGCAGGGCGCCAAGTCGCTGCGTGCAGCCTGGGGCTGAGGTCGCCACCGTGCCAGAAGCTGAGAGAGACCAAGAGGCGTTTGGATTTTCATCTCTCTCTGAAGCAGCCCTGCAGAGCTCTGCAGTTGCTGTGGGGGAAGTGGCCCCCAGCACGAGGAGCCGGGAGGATGCGGGGGGCTCCTGTGCCCGATGAGCTCGCTGTCCCCGGCTCTCCTGGAGGAGCCCGGTGCCGTGTTTGTGCCTGCGGGTGCGGCGCAGCCCCGTGCGTCCTTTGGACACAGCTCCGTGCTTCTGCCCAGAGGGGGGGGTGCAGGGACCCCACAAAAGTGGCCTTCCAGGTGGGGGAAATGGGATGGATTTCCGCTGACCAGCAGGCCTCCTCTGTGTCTGTCCTCAGCACGTTTCTGAGACAGGAGAGGGATTTTCCTGGTGGACGATGGCTCCAGGGCAGGAAGAGAGCGGCAGAGCAGTCTGAGCCCTGGGAGCCTTCGGGTTGGTGTGGGCCCTCCTGCTGCAGGTTGTGCTGCTGGAAGGTGGCTTGAAGCTGCTCTGTTACACGAAGGTGCCCATGTCCCCTGTCTCGGAGAATTGTACCAGCGAGAACTTCGCTGAGATGGGTGGTCTGGCTATTTTTAAAAACACTGCATGCCCCCGAGGAAGGGTGAGCCAGGTTCCCAAACGAGGCACAGCTTAACTCCTGTGCGCTGCTCGGAAAGCACGGCTCCTCTCCTGTACTGCTCTGCTGCGGTGGCGCCTGTGCCTGGATTCGTCTGAGGGCTAAAGAAAACGCATCACAGGAAGGAAACTTCGAGAATCCAGAAACGGGTCTGGCTGCACACGTGTGCCCAAACCCTGGGTGGGGAGCGCCAGGTTAGAGGCCCTGTGGGAGCTGCCTGGGCTAACAGAGATGGGCCTGCAGAACGGGGCCACGAGGGTTAACGGGATGTGAGGCCGACTTCGCAGGCCGGCCGGTGAGCTGCCCACAGCCTGCCCCGGGAGCCGGGAGCTTCCCCAGCCCCGCGCTCAGGGCCGGGAAGCGCTGTGCTGACTGAGCGAGTCCCACCGGCGCTCTCCCCCTCACTAACAACCCTGGGCCGTGCTGCCGTGCCCTGTCCCCGAGCAGGGTTCTTCGTGCCGGCCAGCGCCGTGGCTTTGCAGCGCGACCACAATAGCTTCTCGGTGACCGAATCGCTCGGGTCAGTGTCCCAGAATAGGAGGTGGCTTGTGCTGAGCGCTGCGCCCAGGGCAGCGCCTTCCCAGCCTCCTGCAACCCGAGCCTCCCGACTTCCACCGTCAGTGATTTTGTAGTCAGTGCTGTTCCTCTTGTGTTCCTTTATTCTTTCTAAAGAAAACATTGCTGGCCATGTTTGCGTAGCTGCAGGGCATTAATCCACATCCACCGGGCTCGTATTTATATCCCACCTGCGGAGGGCAGTTGCATCAGCACATTTTGCAAAACGTTGAGCAAAACAGCCCTTGCAGCAGGAAATGGTTTTTTCTTCACACCGGGTTGCTTCACCGCTCGGCTCCTTCCCAGCAGCAGCAGAGCACACCTGGGGCTGCGCCTGGAGGGGGGCGGCAGGGCCAGCGTCCTGGGCGCTGCGGCACAGCCTCCCCCCGGCACGGTTCTGCCCGTGGCTCCACGTCCCTCGGCTGCCCCGGGCTTGCCGGGGCCAGCAGGGCCGTGGCTGAGCAAGCCGTGCTGCTGGGCAGGGAGGAGCCGCTGATCCCGGGGCCGGGGGAGCTGGCAAAAGCCCTGGCACGAGGCCGTGTCCGGGCAGGGTGTGCTCCGCGGGGCAGCTCTGACCCCACCCGGCCTGGTGCTGCCCGGGGCTCTGCAGGGCACACGGAGCTGCGCACGGGACGTGGCTCTGTGCTGGCGTCCTCCCCGTCTGCTCATGGCCGTGGTACCCCCGCGGTGTGCTCTGCGCCCCGTGCCGCTGGTGCCCGCTGCCTCGCGCAGCCCGGCGTGGCGGCGGTGCCGGCCCGGCGCTGCCCCTTGGGTTTGGTTTGAGTCCGAGCTGGGTTGGTGCTGCTGCTGCTGGTCCTGCGGGGCTTTGGCACCGCCGACGGCCTGTCTGGGGCGTGCTGGGAGCTTCTGGAAGGCAAACGGCCGCAGGCTGCAGCCCTGCCCGGCCCCTCCTCACGGGCCAGAGCTGCTGCTGCTGTTGTTTTCTTTCCCTTCTGGAGCGATCCTGTGGCTTCCTTCCCAGAACCTGAGACCTCGGAGCCACGGTCCAAGGCCGCCGGATCCCACCCTCTCCTCTGCTGCTGATTCATCACTGCTGGTTAGTTAAAAAAGGGGCAATCAGCAAATTACTGAAATATAAGTAAAATAAACAAGGTGGGCAGGAGACGTGTGTGTGTTGCTGGGCCCCGGCGCTGCCTCGCTGCCCCCAGCTCCGCTCAGCCCGTCTGTGCCCCGCAGCTCTCCGCCCGGCCCTGGGCCCCGGGCACCGGGCAGCCCGGTGCTGCCCCCCCGCCGCTCCCGGCCATGGCGGGGCCTCGTCCCGGGGCCGTGGCAGAGGGCACGGCACGGCGCAGGTCCGCTCGGTGCCCGTGGCTGGGGCTCTGCAGGGCTCCGCGCCCGCCCGGCCACCAGCCCCTCTGCCCCTGCGCCGCGGTGGCTGTCCTCCCCCACCCCTCGTGCTCCGGTGTGCACCAGAGGTTGTGAAAGGCTCCAAGGGTCTCGCGGGCAGCCCCCGGCTGCTCCCCAGCCGCAGGCCAGGCCGCTCGCCGTTCCCGGCGCTCCGGGGTTTTGTCCATATGCCTGTGCCGACAACCGAGCTGGTCGGAGGTAATTTGGCAGCAGCCGATGGAACAGTTGTCAAATGTTTTACTGAAATCCAGGCATGTTGCATCTACCACTTTTCCTTCTGTCTCTTGTAGTTTACAATCAAATACAGCCAGTTTTGCCCATATTTCACCTTCCATAAACACCCGCTTCTTATCCCGGGAGCCGTTCTGTCGCTGCCAGCCGGCGTTCCTCGCGCTGCTTCGTTCCTTTAACGCGCGGGATGTGGCTGGCAGGTTCCCCGTCATTGTCACAATTGCTGCCCTTCCCTTTTTAGAAAGCAGCTGCTGTGCCCGTCTCCCCGCCAGGAACAAAGCCTGCCACCCGTGCTGACGGATGGGGTGCTCCGGCTGGGCGCTGCGCCCCGGGGGGCCCCACGCTGCAGCCCCCTCGCCCCAGGAGGAGCTGCTGTGGGGGCTCGGAGCTGAGCTTTGCCGGTGCCCGCGGGCGTGCAGCTTCTGCCTGTCCCAGGGGAGCAGCTCCCAGCCCTGGGGGGCTCGTTCTGCCTCTCAGCTCTGGCACCTCCGCGTTCCCCCGAGGCAGTTTTGGTAGCTCTGACCCTGCCGGTCCCGGGGGTGGCAGCGAGGCTGCTGGCTGTCCGTGCGCACCCTTCCCGGTGCCACCACGGGTGACGAGATCTCCGTGCTGCCCTGCACAGCCTGCAGTGGCTCCTGCAGATCAGTGTCCCCCTCACGCCGACCCAAACTGACCCCGTGCTTTGCTCTGGGGACGGGCGGGGAGGTTTTGGTAAAATAAAAGTTCATCAAAGCCAATGGCAAAAGCTGAAATGGAATGAGGTGCAAGAGATGGGAATTGTACTTACAGCAAAGCAAACAATGAAGTGATGTTGTCTCTGAAGCTAGCAGGAACCACACGGTGTCTGGAGCTCCTGAACTCCTTTGCTGTGGCCCCGGGCCTTCCCGGAGCTGCCGGACGTCACTGCGGGTCTCTGAGTCGGGCTCCCAGCAGATGGGACAGTCGGGGCTGTTCTCCCTCCGGCTCGAACACAAAGCCCATTTCCAGGCCTCTGCCTCTGCCTCCTTTGTTCAGGCCCTCCCTGGATTCCCCGCCGTGGGCTCCCCAGCAGGCAGGAGCACGGCTGCCTCCACCCCCAGAGCTGGGGATCGCGGGGGTTCCCCGCACGATGACCGTGCCCGTGGGGTGTGCAGGGCTCGGGGCTGGCTTTGGCAGGGGAGCAGGCAGCGAGCGCAGCAGCATGCCTGCCCAAGGGCTGGGCGCAAGGTTTTTGCTCTGGGACCCTCATGGGACCCCGACAGAGAGGGGGTTCCCAGGGCGGGAGGGCAGGTGAGGCAGGGGGGATGGCCCAGCCGCGAGGCTGCGCCCACGGGGCCGCCTGCAGCCCGGGTGGCAGCTCGGGGAATCCGTCATGTGCAGCGGGATGGGTGCCGCCGAGCCGTGACACGGCCGTGTTGGTTTCAGTGCCCCCAGGGTGGCAGTGAGCCGCCGGCTGACACAGCCTGCGTCATCCGGCACAGCGCGGCACCGGGAGCTGCGGCACCGGGAGCAGCCGCCCCACGCCCTGGGGAGGGAGCTGGGGGGGCTCCGGCCCCTGCTCGTGCCCAGGCCAAAGAGCAAAGAATTCAGTGGAGGCTGGTGCTGGGGTGGGGACGAGAGGAGGAACGGGTGGGAGGGGGCTCTGCTGTGTCCTGGGCAGGGGCACCCGCGAAGCACCGGGGGTGTGCGGGGTGCAGATGCACCGTGCCCGGGGAGCCGGGGGGGGACGAGGCTGCCCCAGCACGGTTTGCAAGGAAGGGTCCTGGGCCCAGCTGGAGGATGTGCTCCAGCCCACGCGGGGCTGGCGTCGACGGCAGATACGGGAAGCGTGTGCAGGAATGTTGTTTCTGTCTAGAGATGCTGAATGAAGGGCAGCGGGGCTTCCAGCTGCTGACGCAGAGCTGCTCCGCGTGCCCTCGGTCTCGCTCTCTTGCCAAGCACCCCGTGCCCGGCACGCCGCGCCGTACGGAGCGCTGCCGCCGGCCGGGACGGTGCGGACCGCGGTGCTCCCCCCGGCCCGGCGCTGTCACAAGATGCTGACTCCTCCTGTGCCAGTTCCCCTCGCTGTCGCGCTGCCTCTCCGCGCTCCTGCCCCGCTGCCTACGTGCCAGGAGGGTGTCTGACGCCGCCAACACGCAGGACCTGGCCCTTGCTGCCCTGTCCCCGTCACTGCCCCTCCCGGGCCGTTTTCCCGTGGTGGGGGTCTCTGTGTGCCGCCTGCCTGCATAAAGGGGGTGGCCATGAGTAAGGGCGTGCTGAGGGGCTGCGGCTACCTCTTCCTTCCCCTTTTGATGGCGGCAGTGGTGACAGACAGCCTCGTGGCTCGGGCAGCCGGCTGGGACAGGGGACAGCTGCTAGGGATTTTCCGTGTTGTTTGTCCTTATGTGGGCTCTGGGCGTGGAGGGTGCCACTGGCATGACATGGGCTAGGCACATTTCCTCGATGCTCCCGGGGTCCCTTGGCAGACAAATCTTTTCCCACCAGCATCCCCACAGCCCCCTGTTGTGCTGACCGTGCTCACCACCACCTCCTCCTTGCCCATCAGCAGTGGTGGTGGCCCCAGCCTGCCCCGGCATCCCTCCGCGTGTGCCCGTGCAGGCCCTGTGCCACCTGCCCCAGCTCCCTGAGCTGCCGCGCACAGGCTCAGGGCTATCTGCAGGGCTGTGCGTGGCCCTGTGGAGTTCCCCTGCCCAGCTCCCAGGCTCCTGGTGCTCCAAGACACAGGGGTTTTCCTTCCTCTTCTCCCCACAGAGCCCCAGAGAGTCACCAGAAAATCCCCAGGAAGAAGCCGGGTATCGGGCCGTGAGTCAGTGGGAGCGGCCAGGACAGGGGCAGAGCTGCGGCTGCCCACCCCGCAGTCCCCAGCTCAGGGATGCTCAGCGCCGTCAGCTGTGCGCCCCGGGGCACCCCGCAGGTCTCTGGGTCAGGTCAGGCTGCACGGTGCCCAGAGCCCGGACCTGGGCTCCTCCTGCCATCGCCTGCTCCGTGTCCCTGCTCTGCCCCGAGCCGGCACTGCCCTGCTCCGACAGCCACGGCGTGGCTCAGCCTGCCAAGGGGCTGTGCCGGCAGTGCCATGGCAGTGCGCCCAGGCTGGGGGAGCTGCGGCTCCTGCGTGCAGCAGAAACAAGGGACGGGAATAACCTGGGAAAGGCCCAGGGATCTGCCACAGCCCCAGGGGACCAGGCAGGGATCCCTGCAGCTGCACCCCAGTGTCTGTGTCGGCGTGACGTTATCTGGTCTGTCCCAGGATGGCTCTTCCAGGCGGGGAGCGAGCTGGTTGCTGAGCCCCGGCAGCCCAGGAGAGGGGAGGCTGCGGAGCGGTGCCTGCCTGGCCAGGCAGCGAGCAGGGGGAGCAGGACCCCACAAAGAGCAGGGCGAGGGATGGGGGACCGGACCCTGCAGGGGGTCACCTGGCTGCAGGGCCCCTGGCTGCCTGTGCCGGGGGGGCTGCAGCAGGGGCGCTGTGGCCGAGCGTGTGTCACGCCGGGCTGCCCTGTGGAGCAACTTCCTCGCCCTGTCACTGGGCGTTGCTGTTGCAGGGCTGCAGGATGGAGTGAGGCAACCTGGCGGTTTCTCAGCACCACTTCCGCAGGATGGGGACTGCCGTTCCCCCATGCCTGGTGCTCAGCTCTGCCCGGGAAGCCCCCAGTGCCTCCAGGGATCCAGCAGCGCTGAGCACCCACGGCTCGGCTGCATGCAGCTGGGTTGTAAATGGGGCTGCGGGACCCCTGGGCTGGGCAGCAGGTGCACGGGGCCCTCCATCCATCCCATGGCTGATGCTCCTTGGGGCGAGCCCCCCTTGGCCCCAGGGCTGCTCTGCTGCAGGAGGGCAGCTGCCACTCTGCTCTCTCCATCCGCAGCCTTGCTCCAGCATCACTCGCTGCCCTCTGGCCAGGCCAGGAGTGCTTTGTCCGGCTCAGCCAAGTTGGTACAATGCAGAGGGGAGTGGGCAGCTGTTCGGCTGCATCCCAAGGGTGCTCAGGAGCAGGGATTGCAGGGCACGAGCAGGGATGGGGCTGTGCTCCCACAGCCAGCTGAGGGCCCAGCAGGGCAACCCGGGCCTGTGAGATCCGGGGGGATCCCGTCTGTGCCCTGGGCAGTGTCGCCGGGCTGCTCCAAGCCTCCCGTCTCCCCAGCTGACGCTGCGCCTTTGTCTCCGCTCTGCCATCTGTTTTCCTCTCACTCCTTGTCCCTGTTTGCTTTCCCCTTCCCCACTCCCGTTCCCACAAGCGTCGGCACTTTGGGAGAAGCAGGAAAACACTGTTCGGCGGCGAGGTTTGTGCTGCCTCGGAGGCGCCGGCTGGGAACCTGAGTCAGCGGCGCTCCGCAGAGCAGTGCCCGGGGGACACGGCAGGTCCATGCGGGCACCAGGCACAGCGCCCTGCGCAGAGCTGGCCGGGCACGAGCCCTGTGCTGGGCGAGCGTGTCCCCTCCTGTGGGGCTCTGCCAGGTGCCTGCTAGCGAGGGGGGTTTGAAGCATCTGCGGGGTGAGGAACCACGGGGAGCCATCCCGGGACCCTGCTGACCCTCCGGGGACACGGCCATGGTGGGGCGTGTGGGGACAGAGGCTGCGTCCCACTGAGGGGCTGCGGTCCCTGGGCACCCTCTGGCTCATGGTGGGGATCAGGCTCATGGGCAGGTGGGCTGCAGGCATTGGGGCTCTGGGCAGGGTTTTTCCTGCTGGCTCTGCCTGCCCAGGCCCCCATAGGTCTGGCACTTGGCTGGCTGAGCCCAGCACTGGCCGGTGCAGCAACGTGTCTGTGGGGTCCCCCGCACCCAGCCAGCACCCAGTCTGCAAACTCCTGCTGTCCCAGCTCTGACCACAGCCTTGGGGACCCAGGCACTGCCCTTTGCAGCTGGACCTCCCTCTGCAGGCCATCCTCTGGGCAGCTGGACCGAGCCATACCCAGGCTCAGCCACCCAGCTGCCCGGCCTTGTGCCCATCCTTGCGCCCTGCGTGGTTGCCGGAACCAGCGTGTTTAGTAAACAAGGTGATGAAACGGTTAAAACAGCAAATGGAGGAACCTGAGTGTGCGTTTCGTCACCGTGGGAAGGGAGTATGAGTCCTTGAGGCTGAGGGTCTGAGGGTGACTCACTGCCCTCGGCACAGCATAAATAGGAGCGGGAGCCCGGCGGCTCTCAGCGCACAGCAGCAGCACCCGGCACAGCCTCAGCCCTCCTGCCACTGCCGCACCATGGGGCTCGTCCTCCTGGCCCCGCTCGCCCTGGCGCTGCTGGCCCCCTCCTGCCGCGCAGCCCCGCTGCAGACCAAGCCGCAGGCTGTCGTCACCTTCCCGGGGGAGCTGCTCAGCGCCCTGTCGGACGTGGAGCTGGCGGAGGTGAGGGCAGGGCAGCCTCCGCGGCCCCCTCCCACTGCTCCAGTGCCAGGGATGCTGCCAGGGCCGCAGCGTGGAGCCGTGAGCTGAGCTCAGAGGCTGTCCTCTCCCTGGGCCCCCGGGGGATGCAGGGGCTCAGCTCTGGGCACCCCAGGAGGGTGTGCAATGTTGGGAGCTGCCCCAGAGACCCCCGCCTCGCTGAGCCCCTCTGGCCCCTTTTTTCCCCAGAGCTACCTGCTGCGGTTTGGCTACACCACGGAGGCAGAGGTGAGGAGGAGCAGCAAGCACGTGTCCCTGGCCAAAGCGCTGCGCAAGATGCAGAAGCAGCTGGGGCTGAAGGAGACGGGGGAGCTGGACAGCAGCACCCTGGAGGCCATGCGAGCCCCCCGCTGTGGGGTCCCCGATGTGGGGGGCTTCCTCACCTTTGAGGGGGACCTCAAATGGGATCACATGGACCTCACGTACCGGTGAGTCTCTGCTCCAGGAGATGGGAGCCACACGCCCACGGGGCAACGGACACGCAGGGGATGGAGACAGGCGCAGGGGCCCTTCCTCCATGCTACCAGCCAGCTGGGGCTTGGCACGGCGCAGCCGGCAGCATCTGCTCCCCGATGCCCAGGAGAGCATCTGAGCCCAGCCCCAGGGCTGCAGCCAGCTGCGCTGCCTGGCTGTGCGGTGCTGCTCTCCCGTGTGGGGCCGGGGCACGTCCCTGCCATGTGCCCGGGGCAGGGCCCCTCCTGCCACACCGTCCGGCACCCAGCGGTGCTGAGCCGCAGCCTTCCCCCGCAGGGTGATGAATTACTCCCCCGACCTGGACCGTGCTGTGATAGACGACGCCTTCAAGCGAGCGTTCAAGGTGTGGAGTGACGTGACCCCCCTCACCTTCACCCAGATCTACAGTGGCGAGGCGGACATCATGATCATGTTTGGCAGCCAAGGTGATGTCCTGCGGCTGCTGAGGGAGGCGGGGAGCAGGCACAGCCTGGGGAAGGGCCAGAGGGGAGCCGTGCCCCGCGCTGGCCGTGTCCTTACACGGTGCCTGCCTGCAGCTCTGCCTATGGGGCTCCCCTGGCCCTGCCCCTGCCACCGGGCACCTGCGGGGCTCTGCAGAGCTCTATGTGTGTGGGGAGGGCAGCAGGGGGGCTGCCAGCAAGCACCCCGCGGGGGCTGGCTCTGATGGCACTCGTCCCCGCAGAGCACGGCGATGGGTACCCCTTCGACGGCAAGGACGGGCTCCTGGCCCACGCCTTTCCCCCAGGCAGCGGGATACAGGGCGATGCCCACTTCGATGACGACGAGTTCTGGACATTGGGAACTGGCTTAGGTAAGGGCAGGGTCTGCTGGGTCTGAAGGGGCTCGGAGGTGCCTGATGTGCCCCAGCCCTGTCCCGCTGAGCACCTCCTCTCCCGGGCAGTGGTGAAGACTCGATATGGGAACGCCAACGGGGCCAGCTGCCACTTCCCCTTCGTGTTCGAGGGCCGCTCTTATTCCCGGTGCATCACGGAGGGGCGCACGGATGGGATGCCCTGGTGTGCCACCACCGCCAGCTATGATGCCGACAAGACCTACGGCTTCTGCCCCAGCGAACGTGAGTGGTGGTGGCTGGCAGCCCCTGCACGGCCCCGCGGGGCCTGGGGCCAGTCTCACCCCTTCTCACCCCTCAGTGCTCTACACCAACGGTGGCAACAGTGACGGGTCCCCCTGCGTCTTCCCCTTCATCTTTGACGGCACCTCCTACGACACCTGCACCACGGACGGGCGCTCTGATGGCTACCGCTGGTGCGCGACCACAGCCAACTTTGACCAGGACAAGAAATACGGCTTCTGCCCCAACCGAG
The DNA here is from genome assembly GCA_011075105.1 of Heteronetta atricapilla. NCBI lineage: Eukaryota > Metazoa > Chordata > Aves > Anseriformes > Anatidae > Heteronetta > Heteronetta atricapilla. Next base: position 11,561 of record MU014083.1, read on the forward strand.
GTGCGCATGGGGTGGGGGCACAGGGGGCTCTGTGGGGCTGGCCGGGCCCCAGCTGTGTTGCGGGGTGGGCACCTGAGGGGCCGGGGCCAGCCCCTCTGACGCTGCGCTGCAGACACAGCGGTGATCGGCGGCAACTCCCAAGGGGACCCCTGCGTCTTCCCCTTCACCTTCCTGGGGCAGTCCTACAGCGCCTGCACCAGCCAGGGCCGGCAGGATGGGAAGCTCTGGTGTGCCACCACCAGCAACTACGACACTGACAAGAAGTGGGGCTTCTGCCCGGACAGAGGTACTGGCCCACCTGCCCGTGCCCTCCTGTGCGCTGCTTGGCCCCACACCGTGCCTGCTGGTGGCCATGGGGGCTGCGGGGACCACAGGTCCCCAGATAGCACGTCCTGGCCCTCTGGGCACTGAGCCCAGTGCTTTCCCTCAGGTTACAGCATCTTCCTGGTGGCTGCCCACGAGTTTGGGCACTCACTGGGGCTGGACCACTCCAGCGTGCGTGAGGCGCTGATGTACCCCATGTACAGCTACGTGCAGGACTTCCAGCTGCACCCAGACGATGTCCAGGGCATCCAGTACCTCTACGGTGAGCGGCCCTGCGCGGGCACTGCAGGCACAGGGCCAGCCCTGGGGATGTGCTGCTGGGGATGGGGTCCATCTGCTCCCCACACCCTCACATCGTCCCCTGCTCCTCCAGGTCGTGGCTCTGGCCCCGAGCCCACTCCCCCAGAGCCTCTGCCCACCGAGGAGCCCCAGCCCCTGCCCACTGAGGCTGGCAGTGCCTCCACCACGGAGGAGGAGGAGGAGACGCTGAAGCCCACAGTCGAGCCCAGCCCTGTGGACCCCAGCCAGGATGCCTGCATGGAGAAGAACTTTGATGCCATCACAGAAATCAACGGGGAGCTGCATTTCTTCAAGAACGGGTGAGCAACAAAGCCCAGCTCCCCCCATGGCAAATGCCAGGGTGATGGGGGGCATTTCTGCCAGGGGCATGGGGGTACGTAGGGCTTTGCCTCGTCGGGGTTATCAGGGCAGCCGGCTTTCCCCACCAGGAAATACTGGACCCGCTCGTCCTTCTGGAAATCGGGCATCCAGGGGGCCTTCTCCATCGCAGACACCTGGCCTGGCCTCCCGGCTGTCATTGACGCCGTGTTCCAGGATGTGCTCACCAAGAGGGTTTTCTTCTTTTCTGGTGAGCGCTGCCCCTGTCTCGGCCCTGCTGTCACGAGCGCCACGAGGTGCTGCCCGCGCGTGCCGGGGCTGACTGCCGCCCGTGCTCCCTGCCACAGGTCGGCAGTTCTGGGTGTTTTCTGGCAAGAGCATGCTGGGCCCCCGCGGGATCGAGAAGCTGGGCATCGGGAAGGAAGCCAGCCGCATCTCGGGGGCCCTGCAGAGGGGACGTGGCAAAGTGCTGCTCTTCAGCGGGGAGAACTACTGGCGGTGAGTGGCTCACACCGGTGACACCAGTTCCCTGCTGCAGCAGCTGGTGCGGGCGGCTCACCGCAGCCCTTGGCGTGGCTTTGCTCTCCCCACAGGCTGGATGTGAAGGTCCAGAGGGTGGATAAGGGCTACCCCCGTGCCACTGATGATGTCTTCACTGGTGTCCCCCTTGATGCACGCAATGTCTTCCTGTACCAAGGTGAGCAGAGACCCGTCGGGATGGGGGGGACACACTGCCACCCCCTGTGCTGCCCACAGCCTCCCTCAGGCTGGGCTCCCCCTCCTCACCTGGGTGCTGGACAGGGGCTGCATCGCCCCTGGTGCTGGCCCCAGGGCACCTCGTGGCTGTGGGGAGCACCTGGGGTCCCTGCAGCGAGGCCCCTCGGCCAGGGGCTGGGTCCCGGTGTGCCCTGTGCCACTTGGGTGGCAGCTAGGACACGTCCTCGCCCCAGCTGGCTTCCCACTAACCCACCGCCTCTGCCTTCCTCCTCGCCCAGACAAGTACCACTTCTGCCAGGGCAGCTTCTACTGGAGGATGACTCCGCGCTACCAGGTGGACCGCGTGGGCTACATCAAATACGACATCCTGCAGTGCCCCCAGCACTAGGGGCCAGAGCGGCTGCTCTGGGCGCCGTGCTCCCTACCCGCCGACCCCAGTCCCCGGGCCCCGGCTCGCCCAGCCTGGACCCCAACGGCCCGGGAGTGCCGTGGGACGGCCGCGGGGCTGCCGTGGGGCTGCCCGGCCGTGCTATAAGGGCTCTGAGCTTCCCCGGCATGACGGGGCAAACGCTCCCGGGCCCCGCTGAGCTCCCCGGCCGCGGGCGGCCCAGCTGGGGAGTGGGACCTGCCGCAGCCGTGCCCGGCGCCCCCGGACTCGCAGTGACTTTGTCTTCTCCTGAGCCAGCAAGGCCGGGCCGGCCGCGCCAGGTGGGGACGTGGGGCTCCGCGGTGGCTCTGCCGGCCGCCACCCGCACGTTTTTAATAAAGACCGTCCTTCGGACACGGCCTCCGAGCCTCAGTCTGCCAGCGGCGCCGCGAACACCGGGGTGCGAGGTGCGGGGCAGAGGGGACCGCCCGCCGGAGGGGGGCTGCGGCCGGGCCCCTGCCTGCCGGGGGCTCTGCGCTCCCCGGGGACGCTGCGCCTCCGCCCCGGCCCTCCGGCCCCCCCACTCCTCCGGCTCTCCGGCGGCGGCGCTGGATCACGGCCCCGGCCCGGCCCTCGGGGCCCGGCGGCGCGGGGGCTGCTCGGGGCCGTGGCCGGGCGGGGCGGCCGCAGAACCACGGCTATAATTAGCGGCCGCGGCTCCGCGCAGGGCGGCGGGCAAAACCCGGCGGAGCGCAGCGGCCGTCCCGTCCCGTCCCGTCCCTTCCCCAGCACCCCCGTGCGGCGGCGGGTGCAGGGCAGCGCGGGTCAGGCGGGGCGGGGGCGGCCCCAGCCCGTCCCGTCGAGCCGTGCCGAGCCGGGCGGGGCGGCGCGGCGGGCGGTGCCGCGGGCACTAGGACCCCGGTCAGCGCCCGGCGGCGGCCGCGCTCCCGCGGCAGCCGGAGCCCGGAGCCACTTGTGGCGGCGGGGCCATGAGCCGGCGCTTCACCGTCACCGCGCTGCCCCGCGAGGGCCCGGCGGCGGCCCGGGGCTCGGCCCGGGGGACGGGGGGCGGCCGCCGGCCCGGCCGCGACGGCAAAGGTGAGCGCGGCGGCGGCGGCGCGCGGCGCGGCCCGTGAGGAGGGGGTGCGTGGGCAGGGTCCGTGGGCAGGGTCTGGCGGGGAGGGGCCGGTGGGGAGGGGTCGGTGGGGCCGAGCTGGTGGAGCGGGGGCTGCGCGCAGAGCGCGCGCCGTGGGCAGGGTCCGCGGGGCAGGGCCGTCGGGGCACTGCCAGCAGCAGCCCCGGGCACGGCGGCATCGCGGCCGTGGTCGGCCGGGCCCCCGGGAGGCAGCCGGGGATCGGAGCGGGGCTGTGGGGCTGGGGGTGGCGGGGTTCGGAGCACGGAGTGCGGCTTGGTAACCGGGGCGGGACCCCTCTCCTCCGGCCTCTCCCCTGGGGGTCTCTCTGGCTCCATCCTCGATTGGGGGGATCCGTGGGGCTGCTTCGGGCATGAGGACTGGGCAGTGCCAGGGCATGCGGTGGGATGGAGCCCTGGGCAGCTCGTGGGGGCAGACGCTGCTGAGGCTGGGGGGCACTGGCTGCCCGTCCACAGGGAGCCCCGGCTGGCTCAGGGGGAATGAGTGCGGGGCTCAGGCTGGTCGCGAGCACCCCAGTGCCTGTGCTGCGGGGTGGGCGCTGGCGCTGTGGCCAGCCTGGCTGCCGCCTCGCTGTGCCCGAGGGACACGGCGTGGGCTGCGCCATCACCGGAGCTGTCACCAGAGCCGTATCGATCCCAGAAACCTGACCGAGGGCAGCGCAGGGCTGTGACCTTGCGGCCTTGACAAAGGGCACCGGTGGGTGCAGCGAGTGGACTGGCAGGCACTGGGATGCCCCAGCCATGCGGTGCCCCACGGTGGGCTCCATCCTCTTGCCCTGTGTCCCAGTGGCAGGCTGAATTCGGGGCCATGTTCTGTCCCACACAGCCTCCCGGGGCAGATGGGCCCGGCTGCAGGAGCAGAGCTGCCGGTGCTGAGCTGTAGCCGTGGCCAGGAGCTGCTGGCTGGTGGCTGACCCCCCCGGGGGAGCAGGGTGGGCAGAGCGGTGAGCTCAGGGTGGGGATGCGCAGGGGCCACAGCGGGGGCTTGCAGGCCGGTGATCCCCCCAGGGCCTCCCTCGCCTCCTGGCTGGGCTGTGACCTTGCGCCCTCGCAGAGGACACCGAGCGGCCTGGTGCTGCCGGCAGCCGCCCAGGACCGGCCCTGCAGCCCCCTCCCCGGGAGGAGACGGGTAGGCAGGGGGGGCCGGGGCACCGCACGGGGCTGTGTCCAGCGGTGCCGCCACCCAGCACCGGGGCTGGGAATGGCCTGGGCAGGTCCTTGGGCACCTCCTGGCCCTTCCTGGCACCGGAGGAGCAGGCGTGGCACGGCCTGGAGACCTCGGCGCAGGTCCCGGCCGGGGGTCCGGCCCGGTGGCTGGCGCTGCTGCGTGACGGCACCGGAGGCAGCCCGGGAGGGGGCTGCGCAGGGCCACCCTGCTCCGGCCGCCCCGCTTGTGCCGGGGGAGCCCCGACGGAGCGGCCGGGGGCGGGCGGTTTGCTCCCTGTGCCCTGCTCGGCCGTGGGGGCTGCGGCCCCGGGTGCTGCCCGGCGGGGTCCGGGACCCCGCTACCGCACGGGTGCACCGGGACCGTGCCCGGTGCCGGGCGCGATTTGCTCCGGCAGCCTGGGGCCGGGCCGTGCAGCTGCGGTCGGCATCATCGGCGGACGTGGGGCCGTGCGGGGCCGGGGAGGCGGTGGGGGCTCATCGGGTCTCGGGGGCTCGTGGGGTGCCGGGGGGGCGGTGCGGGGTCGGGGGCGGTGCGGGGTCGGGGGCGGTGCGGTGCGGGGGGGTCTCCCGGCGCTGCGCTCTCCGCCAGGGGCCGCTGCCGGCCCGACGGGGCGGGGCGGGGCGGGGCCAAGTCATTACCGGCCCCGCCCCGCCCCTCCCGGCCCCGCCCCGCCCCGCCCCGCCGCCGTTCCCGAAATAGCCCCGAGCGCGGCCGGGGGCCGCCTCCCCCGCCCGCCCGGTTGCCTTGGCAACCGCGGGATGCGGAGGGCCGCGGGGGGGGCTCCCGGGAAGCCGCTCCTCCCTCGGCCGCGGGGTGCGGGACGGGGGCTGCCGGGGCCGGGACCCTCACGGCGGGGCCGGCCGTTCCCGGGGGCCGCCCGTGGGGAGGGACCCCGGGGTCGGCCACGGGGCCGGGCCCCTTCCCCTGCTGCTGGGCCCGGGGCTTCCCCCGCCGTGCGGGCCGTGGGGCGGCCCCCGAGCGGGGCCGGGGGGTGCGGGGGCCTCGGGCCGCAGCGGGGCATCCCCGGAGCGAAGCCCCCCCCCGGCCCGCCCCGTGTCCCGAGGCAGCCGCGCTCCGTGGCAGTCGCCATGGCAACCCGCCGGTTGAGGAGCCTCTCTCGTTGCCATGGAAACCGGCCCCGGTGCCATCGCCGCTCGCTCCCCGCGATGCCGGTGGGGCACTTGGGGCCCGCCGGGCAGGGGTGCGGGCACCCCGCCGGTCCCTGTGGCCGCGGGGTCCGGCTGCGGGGTGTGCAGGCGCTGGGGGTGCAGCAGGGCAGGGCCCGGCCCCCCCGGCCAGCACGCGCAGCCCCCTGCGTCCCCGTCATCGGGGACCAGCCCCGGGGTCAGAGCCGGGTGTGTGCGGGGGCAGCTCTGTGCAGAGCCGGCACCGTGGGGTGTCCCGTGTGGCGTGCAGCGGGGGTGTGAGGCGCTGCCGGGGCGTGGGGCGGCCGTGCCGCGGGTCGTGGCTGTGGGTGCCAGCGTGCGCCAGCTCCAGGCTCTTGCTCAGCCCCGGGCTCAGTGCGAGGTGGCTGCGGGGGCACGGGTGGGGCGCGGGGCGGCTGCGCTGTGCCAACCCATGGCCTGGACCCGCGGCCACGTCACAGCACATTCCTCCCCGTGCTGCTCCCGGCAGCTTGCTTAAGTGGGGCACTGATGCCATGCCTGGCCCCGTGCCAGGCGCCTGCGTGTGCCCGGGCGTGGGGGCCACTCGCAGCTGATGGCGGGCCCAGTGCCCGCAGAGAGCCACCTGGCGCCCTCCGGGCCCGGTCCCCTGCCCGTGCCCTTGTGCTGCCCTGGCCCTGCTGCTGGCCCCAGTCTCGGCTGCCCGGCAGTGCTTGGGCTGTGCCAAGGCTTGTTGGAGAGCACACCGTGGGGGCCACAGTCAAGGGGTCTGCTGTGGGCCCTGCAGGGGTAGCCTGGGGCCGTGCTGTGGCCGGCTCTGAGCCCCTGGCACGTGCCGTGCCACCACAGGCCCTGCCCTGTGCCGGTGGGACCCTGTGCACAGGCTGAGCGAGCGCAGCTGACGCTGTAGCCCCCGCACTGCTGGCAAATCCCAGCCCCTGAAATGGAGCCATAATCCAGGGATTAGGGGATTAGTGGTCTTTCACGTGCTTGCTTCCCCCCCCATCTGCTTTAGCAGGAAAATCCCTCTTGTGCTGAGCCCACGCACTGCGGCCTCCTGCGCCAAACGGCCACCTTGGTGCTCGGCACCTGCCGTGGGGGGCTTGCCTCGCGCAGCCCCCAGGCCTTGAGGTGGGGCTCTGCACACCGCGTCCCGCCAGCCCCGGCGCTGCCCCGTCCCTGGGCGCAGGCCAGCCCGGCTCAGTGCTGGCTCCTGCTCAGGCCGAGGGACACGGCGGTGAAGACAGCGCTGTGGCGGCTGGGCAGGCGCGGCCCTGCGCTGTGGGGCCCTGGCAGAAGACCACAGGTGGCAAGGCCAGGGCTGGTCGGCCGCTTCACTCCCCGTCGGGTGCTCCTGGGCTGCGGGGAGCCCTGGGGCTGCCCTGGCGTGCACAGAGCTGGGGTGCGCCCTGCTGGGCCAGTGTGCAGGGGGCACAGCGCTGCTGGAGCCCCCGGTTCCCTGGGGACTCTGGCCCTGGGGTCCTGGTCCCGGCAGCATGGCAGGGGCTGGGGGCAGCTGGCAGGGCTGGGGAAGGGCCACAGAGCCAACCCCTGCAAGGTGAGGCCTGGGAGCATCCACGCTGCAGAGCAGCTGGCCCCGTACCAGGAAAAAGTAAACAATTAATTATAGCCGTCAAGAAGTAACTAACGCCAGCGGGCTGTCATGATCTCAGCCCGCTCCCGAGGAGATGCCGGGAGCTGCAGCCAGCTCCGGCTCTGGGATCCTCCTGGATTAAGCGGGTGAAAGAAGGGGGGCTGTGAGCTGATCTGTGGGGTCAGAGCAGTGTCCCTGTCTCCAGCCTGAAACTGTGCTGAGCCCTGTGACCCTGCCAGGGCCCTGTGCTGGCCTGGGGTCAGTCCTGGGGGGGCCCCAGCCCCGTGTCTGTGGCACTGAGGGCCTGAGGGAGGGGTGCAGGTCTGTGCTAGGGCATTCCTAGCAAAGGGAGAAGCCCATCATTCCCTGCAGACCTCCCCAGGTGGGCTCGCTCCCATCCTGTGTCCCTCAGAGTCAGCTTTCCCCGCTCTGCAACACTGCTGCAGCCTCGGCCAGCCCCCAGCCCTGCTCCTGCTGTGGCCTGGCCATCCTTCCCCCCCCACGCACCCAGACTCTGGGCGCAGTGGGTCACTGCAGGCCGCTCGTGCTGCAGGGCCGGGAGGGCTCAGCCCCGTGCTGGCATCTTGGGGTGCTGCCCCTGCCCGGGACCCTGCTGGAACCCCCCGGCTGGGGGCTGCCTGGGGCCAGGATCACCCCGACCGGAGCACTCGGTGTCCCTCGGGAGGTGCCGGTCTCCGTCGGCACTGGGGTGCTGGGGCCCCGGGCAGAGGGAGGGGCGCGGTGGCCGTCCTGCTGCGCCAGCTGGGGGGGACCCGCAGCCTCCGCGTGCCCTGGTTCCTCCCCCAGCCCTGGCTGAGCCAGGCAGAGCGCTGCCCGGGGAGGTGGCGTGTGGCTCTGCTACGGCTCCTTCCCCCTCCCTCGCCTCTGCCTGCCACCGCTCCCCTCCCCAAAAACCCGACAGGGGATAATGCCTCCTGAATACATGATGAAGTGAGTAGTCAGGCTGGGCTCCGCCGCTGCTGCTGGGAGTGAGTGAGCGTGTGAGTCTGTGCATTGAAGCATCTCTGCACTGCAGCCTCCTCCTACATCCAGCCAGAGAGAAAGAGAAAGGCACGGAGGGAAGGCGGCTTGTTGCAGCGCGAGGCGCCGGCCCCTGGCAAGAAGCAGATCCCTCGCAGCCGCCCGCGGCAGGACTGTAGCAGCCCCCGAGCGAGGCAGCGGGCAGCGGCGCCATGCTGAATAACCTGACGGACTGCGAGGACGGCGATGGGGGGGCAAGTCAAGGTAAGGGGCGGCCCGGGGGCCGGCGGCAGCGGCCGAGAGCGGGGCTGGGGCGGCCGCACCGGGCGCCCGGGGGGCTCGGCGGAGCCGCAGCGGCGAGGGTGCGGGCAGAGCCGGGCGCTGCGCGGGAC
>JAACYQ010019280.1:0-13990 GCA_011075105.1 Heteronetta atricapilla
TGGAGCCCCGGGGAGGTCCTGGGGGGGCGACGGAGGCAGCGGGACTGAGCTCGGGGGTGCGGACGAGGGCCAGGTCGCACTGCTCCAGCTGCTGCAGCAGCTCCTGCTCCGTGGGGCCTCCACCTTCTACGGGAGCTCACCGGTGAGGCCATGGGGCCGGGGGGGGGGGGGGGCGACACAAGGACCCCCCCGGGGGAAGGGGGGGGGGGTCACCCTTACCTGGGGGCTTCCCCAGCATCTCCATGGCGGTGGTGAGGTCCCAGAGCTGGAGGCTGCCGTTGGCGTGGCCGGTGAGGAGGCAGCGGCGAGGCCGGGAGCCGATACGCCGCGAGGCCTCGCACTCGTGGACGGTGAAGGCCGTGATGGCCGAGCCATCCACCGCCCGCACCTCGCAGATCCTTTGGGAGCGGGGCAGACATGGAGGTCGCCGGGGAGCCTCCAAAGGGCTGGGGGGGGCTCTAAAGGTCTTGGGGGGGCTTCTACGGGCTCATGGGCGGGCCCAAAGACCCTTAGTGGCCATCGAGGGGCCCTCGAAGACCTTTGGGGCCCCCCAGTGACCATCGATGGGTCCCCAAAGACCTTCAGGCCCCCCCCAAACCCACTGGAGGCCCCACGAAGCAACCCCCTCACCTCTTTCCGGTGGATGACAGCCTCACAAAGACCTGGCAGGCGTCAGGCACCACCTTCTGGATGAAGACCTGCTGCTCGTCACGCTCCCCGAAGGGCCCTGCTGGTACCGTGGGGGCTCAGCACCGGGGTTCGGTGTCCCCGCAGGGACAACGTCCCCGTGGACAACGTCCCCCGTACCGATATCAGTGCCGGCAGCGCAGCCGGCATGGCCGTCAACGTCCTCCAAGGCCAAGACCTTGAAGGAAGCCAACGGTGTGGAGCCGGGTTGGGTAGAGATCATCCCGCGGAAGCGCGTCACCGTCCAGGTCCGCACGTGGTTGTTGTCAGCGCACACTGCGGGGGGGATGAGGGACGAGCGATAACGGGAGGGTGGGGGACAGGGACACATGGCATGCGTGCCGTGTCCCTGAGGGGTCGCCGCGGCACCCACCGGAGATGAGGTGCTTCTCCGACAGCATGATCTTGGTGACGGGGCTGCGGTGCACGGTAAAGGTTTGGAAGAGCTGGGGGCCCGAGCCCACCGTCTCGGGGTGCTGCACGATCACCCGCACCACGCCCGAGCTGGTGCCGTAGGCGATCTCGATCCAGTTGCCGCTGTCACCTGGGGTGGAAGAGACCCAAAACAGTCGCTTTTTGGCCCAAGAAAAGCTTGGTTGGGTGGCTGATCCTGATTTAGCCGCGTAGGGCTTGGAAAAGAGCCCAATGGGACAAGGACCCCCACAGGGTGACAAGGATCACCCTCAAGGTGACAGGGACCCCCCAGGGTGACAAGGACGCTCACTGCTCTTGGGTGTGAGGTAGACGCTGAGGGCGGTGACAGCGTCCTCCGAGGGGTCGCGGTACAGCTCGGTCACCAGCAGGTCGTTGTCCTTCATACGCAGGGGAAACTTCTGGACGTCTGCAGGATGGGGTGGGGACCATCACTGCAGGCCACCAGGGCCACCCCCGGTTGTCCCCGTGGTGTCCCCAAGGGCCTCCTCACCCACGTAGTAGATGGAGCCATTGTTGCAGCCGAGGAGGAGGAAGGTGCCAGCGGCGTCGTAGCTGTTGATGGGCACCACGTCCTGGATCTGTGGCAGGGGAGGATGAGGAGGGACGCCCCCCCGGTGGTGTCACCTCCCCCTGGTCATCCCCAAGGCCACCACTCACCTGCCAGTGCTTGGTGACAGCGTTCCAGACGCCGATCTTGCCCGTGTGACTGGCGGCGATGAGCTGGTTGCCCACAAAGAAGACGGCCTCCACTGGGACGCCAAGGCGGAAGACGCCTTTGGGTGCCGGGACGCAAGATGTTGGGTGACACTGGGACACGGAGACGTCCCCCGGCGTCCCCAAAAGCGCCACCCACCAATCTCGCTGCCATCGCCGTCGCCCTGCAGGGCCCAGAGGATGATCTCACTGCAGGATGCCGCCGCCACCATCTTGTCATGGTCACCCAGGGGGCCGCCCAGGACCTTGGCGTTGAGGGCAACACGCTCAATCACCCAGTCCAGCCGCGGGCTGCAGAAGGCCTGCTGCCACCCCGACGTCTCCTTCAATCTGGGGACAAGGACCAGGGAACGTCGGGGACACTGAGGGGACGTCGGGGACACCCCCAGGTGCCCCCAGCACTCACCTGTAGCAGACGAGGAACTGCGTGTATGCCACGGCGATCCAGTTGTGGTGGCCGCACACCACGCGCACCATGCCAGCATCACCCGCTGTGGGACAACGGGGGGGACGTCACCGGGCTCAGTGGCACCCACACGGGGGGTGTCACCCACCTCGGTAGCACCCATCCTTACCTGTGGGGGGGGCTCGGTCGTCCCCGAGGCGCCCCAGGAGCCCAGCAGCATGCCCAGGGTTGGGGGGCATGGTGTTGCTGCGGCGCACCAGCGCTCGTTCCCCAGGGGGCCGCGGCCCCCCGACACTGTGCCGGCTGCGGCGTTTGGCTGGGAGTGCTGGGGTTAGCGGGGGAGGGCAGTGTCAACACCCTGGGGACCCTTGGTGCCCCCCCCCGTGCCAGTTTCCCCCCCCCCATGTCACCTGGAGGTGGCAGGTAGCCATTGAAGAGGACGCTGCCACAGGACGAGCGGTCCAGCTCCTCGCGCAGCTGCAGGCGGCGTACTTTGGGGAAGAGGGGGAGCAAAAAAAAAAAAGGGGGGGGGGACAAGTCACAGCCCGTGTCCCATCCCGTCCACCCCCCATGTCACCGTGACCCCCCCCCCCGGGATGTCACCTAGGGGGGTGATGCCGTAGAACTGGGCCTCGTGCAGCAGCAATGGGGTGGCGACGCCGCGGGGGTCAAGCTCCTTGGTGCGGAGGAAATTGAGGATGGGAACGAAGACAGTGGGGTCACGGTCGATGAAGATCTGGGGAGAGGGGGCATAAAAATGGGGGGGGCATAAAAATGGGAGAGAGGGGTCTCAGGAAGGGGGGGGGGGTTGGGGCGCTCACCGCTCCCGTCTCATCGCGCAGGGTGGAGATGCGGCCACTCAGGAGGCTGCCGGGGGGGAAGAAACAAAGGTTAGCGCCCCCCCCCCCCAGCCCCAGAAACCCCCCCCCCGGCCCCTCAGAGACACCCCCCCCCAAGCACTTCGATATCCCCCCAACCCCTCCTGGGATCCCCCCAGCTCCTTACAGCACCCCAGTCCTCCTCAGGACCTCCCTAGGACCCCTGAGACCCCCTTCGGACCCCCCCACGATGACTCCCATTCCCTCCTAGGATCCTCCCCAGCTCCTCATGACCCCCCAGAACCCCCTAATCCCCCCAGGCTACCCCCACGACCCCCCTTGCCCCTCCACTAACCCCAAGGACCCCCGAGACCCACCCCGGAACACCCCAGGCCCTCAGAGCCCCCCCCGACCCCCTGAGCCTCCCCCACAGCCCCTCAGGACCCCCCCAGCCCCTCAGGACCCCCCCTCCACGACCCCCCCAGGACCCCCCCGGCCTCCCCGAGGACCCCCGCACCTGGAGAAGAAGGAGTCCGGGATCCAGGTCAGGGTCTGCCGGGAGGTGCTGAACCTGCGGGGGGGGACACGGAGGGGGGGGTGTCAGGGGCTGGGGGGGGCTGTAGTGGTCCCGGGGGGGGGGTCTCGGAGGGTCGCGGCCCCTCACGCGCCTCCTGCCGCCCACATTCAGCTCCACCACCTCGGCCCCGCCCGGCCCCGCCATGGCCACGGCGGCCGCGCCGCTCGCCCTCATTGGCCGCCTGCCGCCACTCGCCCCGCCCACCGCCGACCTCCTATTGGTCGCCGCCGCGGGGCGCCGCGGGTTTATTGGAGGGAGCTCGGCGCCCCGCGCGGCGATTGGCTGCGGTGGGCGGGGAGGGGCGGGGATTGCAGGGAGAGAGCAGCCTCTTAAAAGGGCAGGAGCACCATTTGGGGGGGAACACACACAGCTATTTTTGTGGAGAAAAGCAGCGATTTTAAGGGGGTCGCATTCATGGGGGGGCGGTCAAGGGCTTGGGGGGGGGTTCAGCTCCGCACCCCCGCTCCTCAACCCCGCCCAGAGGGCCCTTCCCTCCCGCCAGGTCCCCCCAAACCCCATGGGTCCTCCCCCAAAATATGGTCGTCCCCCCCACTCCCACCCCCCAAAAATGTGCCCCCCCAACCCCTCAAACAACACTCGCACGCCTCCATGAATTGGGGGGGGGGGCAGTTTTATTACATTTGTACATTTATCACAGCGTGGGGGGGGGGAGGAACGGAGGGGGGCCGTTTTAATTTTTTTTTTGGTTAATTTCCTGGCTTTTGGTAAAATCTTTACAAAGTCTTCCCCCCCCGCCCCCAAAAAAGGGGGGTGGCCCCCACAAAGAGTGATGGGACCCCCCCCCGGGGCTCTATGGCTTGTGCATGGGATGGGGGGGGCCGAGAGACCCCCGGAAGGGTGGGGGGGACGAGGGGGACCCCCCCCGGCCCCATGGCCTCGCCCCCTCCCCAAAATTTTTGGGGGGAGGTGTTGAACAAAATTAGGGGAGGGGGCCGGGAGCAGAGCGGGGGGGTCGCCTCCCGCCTCCCCCCCCCCCACCACACTGGGAGGCCGTAGGGGCGGCGACGTCACTTCCGGCGGCGCTCCGCCCCCTCCCGCCGCGGACCCCCCTCGTCGGTTGATGATGTAGTAGTGGGCGGGGCCGCGGCGCGCGCAATCTCCGCGTGCTCCCGCGCGCTGGCCGCCAGGGCGCGCAGCCAGGCGCGCATCTCCTCCTATTGGGGAGGGGGTCGCGGGGGACGTTCGGGGGGTGAAAGCCGCGAGGAAATGAGGAATAAAGCAATAGTAAAAAGAGAAAGTAATAGTGGAATTTAAAAATGGCAGTGGGGTGGGAAAAAGGGGGGAAAAATAAAAAAATAACCGAAAAAACGGTAGGAAAAACCACGGGGAAATGTATTGAAAAAAATATATATATATATATATATATATATAAAATAGCAAAAAGTAAAATAAAAGCAAAAAGACCAACAAAATAACAAAAGAAATTGAGAAAAATGGAAAAAATGCAAAGAAGTGGAAAAAAAATCACAAATGTAAACATAATAATAATAATAATAAAAACACAATCAGACGTTAAAAAATATAAGAAAGGCAAAAATAACCACAAAAATACAATAAATGCAAAAATAACCAAAAAAAGCCACAAAAAACAAAACACAAAATATGTAACAAAAATTTAAACCTCCCACATCCCACCCATAAAAAAATGAAGCCCCCGAAAATTGAGCCAATTTGATCCCCCCAAAATGTACCTAAATCCCCCAAATCCTCCTAATCACCCCTTAAGCCCCAAAGAACCCCTCAAATGCTAATTAAAGAAAAACAAAAACAGGAAAGGACCCCAAACCCACATAATTATCTCTTGAAACCCCAAATCCCAAATAAATCCCTAACCCCCCTAAATAATAATTAATTTTTTTAAAAAGTGAAGAGACCCCAAACCCCCAAAATTACACTCCAAAACTACCCCCCCAAAACTGCCAAAATAATAATAAAAAAACAACAAAAAGTCTCCAAATCCCTCAAAAATTCCATCCAAACCCTCTCCAAACACCACAGAAACCCTCAAACCACCAAAAATAATAATATAAAAAAATGAAAACCACAGCCAAACCACTGTAGTTACCCCCACATATTACCCATAAACCCCAAAGAAAGCCCCAAACCTCCAAAAATAATTATAAATAACTGGATCACCAAAAACCACAAAGACTCCAAAACCACTGAAATTACCCCCTCAAATCCCAAAGAAACCCCCAAACCTTGAAATATAATTATAAAAAAAATCGTTAAAAACTATAAAGACTCCAAAACCACTTAAATTAGCCCCAAAATAACCTCCAACCCTGAAGAACCTCCCAAAACTCCAAAAATATTTTTTTAAAAAAGACCCAAAAGCCCCCAATCCCTCCAATTCCTCCCCTAAACTCTCCCCCCATTCCAACCTCCCCAAACCCCAATGGAGCCCCCAAACCTCCAAAAACATCAATAAACACCCCCCAAACAACCCCAAAACCCCACAAAAAGACCCCAAACCCCCAATCTCACCATAACCCCACCAAATCTCCCCCACAACCCCCCCGAGCTCCCCCCAAAACCCCCCAAATCCCTTTCCCCAACTCCTTGGGCCTACCTCGTCCTTGGCCTGCAGCAGGAACTCACTGCCGTCACCGGTCCTACAGGGGACAACGGGGGGGGCTTCAACACCCCCCCCCCCCCCACCCCCCCTCACCCCAAGACTCCTCCCGTGCCCCCCCCCAAACCCCAAAGCCCTCCCCCGACACCCACCGCAGCTTGAAGACGTTCTTTTTCTTCTTGTAGTCGGCGGCCACCTCGCTGACGGCCTGGTGGAGGCTGAGGGGGGGCTCACCCCCATGGGTGCTGCCGCTCGCTGGGCCCTTGGCGTCCTTGTAGAAGGCCATGTCGCCCTTGCTCAGCACACAGTAGAGGTTCACCCAGGACCTGAAGGGGTGGGCAGAGAGGTGCTGTGGTGGGTCCCCAGGGGTGGGAGAGGCTTTGGGGGGCAAGGGGAAGCCCAAGCCATCAATGGGCGGTTGAGTGGTGGGGGTCTTGGTTCGTTGGTGGGCAACCAAGTTGTGGAGTTTTGTTGTTGGTGGGCACCCAAATTGTGGAACTTCTCATCTGTTGATGGGCAACCCTAACCCCAAGTTTCATCATTGGCAGGCAACCAAATTGTGCAGTTTTATTGTTGATGAACACCCAAATCGTGGAGCTTCATCGTTGATGGGCAATCAAATTCTGGAACCCTTCCACCATCAATGGGCATCAAAATTGTAGAGCTTCTCTATCAATGGACACCCAAATCCTGGGGCCTCTCCTCCATCGATGGCACTCAAATCTTGGAGCTCCATCATGGATGGGCACCCATGTTGTGGACCTTATACACCACTGATGGGCACCCCAATCATGGAGCTTCTCCACCCAAATCCCAGAGCTTCTCCACCATCAACAGGCCCCCAAATCATGGTGCTCCTTCACCAAAGATGGGCCCCCATGTGATCGTGACACCTCCCCATTGGTGGTCCCCGAGCACTGATGGATCCCCTCCGCTGTTGGACCCCCTAACCCTTGAGACCCCCACCTTCCATGCCCAACCCCACCAACCTGTTGGATGCCTTCTTGTTGGGCCCATCCAGCTCATGCTTGCGGAAGAGGAACCCCTCGTGCTGCACTGTATGGCTGGGGGGCGGTGGCGGGGGGGCGCTGCTCTGGGCGGGGGCCGACCTTGACCTCCTGGCCTCCCCTGGACCCCCCTGGCCGGGCTCCTTAGGCCGGGGGCGCCGACGGGGCTTGGGGCGGTCGCGGGCACGGGGCCGGTCTGGCCGTGGGGTCCTCTCCGGTAGGACCTCAACGCCATTGGGGAGGCGGCCAGGGGACTCACGGTCCCGGGGCTGGGGACACACACACAGAGAGAGGTCAGGAGGAGGCTCAGGAGGATCCTTGGGGTTGGGGGACGTGGGCATGGGCAGCGCTCACCAGTGCTGGGGAGGGGGCTGTGGCTTCCTTCTCCTGGAGCTGCTCCACGATGTCGGCCAGGGTGGCTTTGCTGGTGGGGAGAGGGGACAAGGGGTGCTTGTCCCTGTCCCTGTCCCTGTCCCATCCCCATCCCTTCCCAATCCCCATCCCAATCCCATCCCCATCCCAATCTTCATCCCCATCCCCATCCCAGTCTTCATCCCATCCCATCCCATCCCACCCCATCCCATTCCACCCCATATCAAACTCCATCCCAATTCCATCCCCATCCCATCCCAGTCTCCATCCCTATCTCCATCCCCAGCCCAATCTCCATCCCATGCCAATCTCCATCCCCTTCCCCATCCCAATCCCATCCCATGCCCATCCTGTCCCCAGTCCCATCCCCACCCCAATCCCAATCCCACCCCAATCCCCATCCCACACCCACCCGTGCCGAGGCCCCTCCTGCTCGCTGGACTCCTGCCTCTCCATCCTCCGCTCCCTCCTCTCCCTCCGCCGCTCCAGCAGCCCTGTCTTCCCCTCCCCGATGTCCCCCCCGCCACTGTCACCCTTGGGTGCCACCGGCACCTCGGTGGTGACAGCGGCGGGGGTGGCGGGGGGGGTGTCCCTGTCCCCGTCCCCCTCCCGCACCCGGTCCAGCTTGGGCTGGAGCCTCTCGGGACGCAGCTCCTGCCGCACGTAGGCGACGCGGGGCTCCGGCCGGGCACGGGGGGTTTCGGGGCGTTCATCCCCCCCGGGACGTGAGGGTGCTGGAGGTTCTCCCAAAAATTTACGCCCCAAAAGTGGCGTGGCTGGCTGCTTGCTCTGCTCCGCTTTCAGCTTCTCCAGCTGTGGAGGAGAAGGGGGGTGAGATGGGGCATTTATGGGGGATCCCGATGCCTTGGGGGTCTCCTTGATTTGGGCTTCTCCATGCCTTGGGGTTCTCCATGCACTGAGGTTCTCCATAATTTAGGATTCTTCATAATTTGGGATTCCCCATGATTTGAGGTAATCCATGTGTTGAGGGCCTCCATAATTTAGGATTCTCCGTAATTTGGGATTCCCCATGATTTGGGGTTCTCCATAATTTGGGATTCCCCATGATTTGGGGTTCTCCATAATTCAGGGTTCCCCATGACTTGGTGTTCACCACACATTGAGGTTCTCCATGACTTAGGGTTCTCCTTCCTGTGGGGGTCCCCACACACCGTGGCGGCTCACCACGCCCCGGGGGGCTGCTCCCCAGCCCTGGGGTTCCCAAGGCGGGGGTCCTGTACCGTGGTGAGGCGGCGCAGGGAGCTGAAGCGCTCCTCCCAGGCGGCGGCCGCCTTGCGGAAAGCTTCGTGGCGCCGGATCAGCTGCTCCACCTCGTCCACGCTGCTGCCCAGCTCCTGGCTCTTCAGCAGGGGCTCCTGCGCCGTCAGCCACGCGTCGGCCACCACCGCCTCCTGGGCGAACTGGTGGACCTCCAGCACTGCCGGATGGACAGGTGGATGGGCAGAGGGATGGATGGTGTGCCCAGTTCCCCATCCTCCTAGCCTCCGACCCCGTCCCGCCCTCACTTTGCTGCAACCACTCCCAGTGCTTGTCCCACTTCTCCGCCAGCTCCTTCTTCTTCGCCAGCAGCTTCTCCGCCAGGGCTTTGATCTGGAGGAAAAGGGGGGGGGGACTCGATGTGAGCCAGCCCCCACCCCCCAATGCCGCCGATGCCCCCCAGCACCTCCGGCACCTCATCGGCCGCAGGGCTCTTGGCGAGGATGAGGGTCTTGCCCAGCTCCAGGCAGGCGGCGATGCTCTTGCTGCGGGCTTCCATCTCGCTCTTCAAGCCCTGGTGGAAGTTCATCAGCACCTCCACCGAGGAGACGTCCCTGTGGGGGCAGGGGGGGACACAGGTTGTGGCACCAAGGGGGGAAACGTGGGGAGAGAGGTCATGGGCTCGGAGGGGTCATTGGGGTCTTCGGTGGCGAGGATGGGGCAGGACACGGGACCTTGGGATGGGATGGGACATGGGTGACACCAGCACCATGGGTGGGACAGGACGTGGGACCTGGGGATGGGACAGGACAGGGATCCTTGGTGCCACAAATGGGACAGGACACATGTCCTCAGCATCGGTCACGATGGGGTCCTTGAGATGGGACAAGACACGGGGCATTAGGATGGACATAGATCCTCAGCTCCATGGATGGGGACAAAATGCAGGTCCTTGGGATGAGGACAAATTGGGATGGGGACACGACTTGGGTCCTTGGGATGGGGACAACACACAGTCCCACGGCCAGACCAGACCAGGGCTCCTGGGGCTGATCCCTCTCCTGTGTCCCTGTCCCCATGGGGGGCTGAGGACCCCCCCCAACCTGGGCTTCTCTCCGGCGCCAATCTGGCAGAGCACGCCATCCATCCAGGACACCAGGTCGCGCACGGTGCCGGCGAAGCGGACGCGGTCAGCGGTGCTGGCCACGTGCAGCCGGCACTCCTCGCAGGCGCCCAGCAGCTCCTTCCAGGCGCTCAGCACCTCCTGCTCCCGGCTGGCAATGGCCTCGGCATTGTCCCCGGCGTAGACGGTCCTCAGCTGCGCCGCCCCCTCCTGCAGCTGCCGGATTTGGCCCACCAGCACCTCCACGTCGTGCTCAAAGGCGCCCAGCGCCCGCTGCAAGGCTCCGGCCGAGGCTCGCGGCACTTCCTTGGCTGCCAGCTCGGGGAGGCGCCGCCGTTTCTCCTCGATCTGCCCCAAAAGCTCCTTGCAGTCACTGAAGAACTTGTGGAGCTCGTGGGAGGCGGCCAGGAGCTGCGCCCGCGTCTCCATCAGCTCCAGGAGGTCGGCCCAGGCCTCGTTGACGCCGTCCTTCCACTCGGCGATGGTGGCGGCGTCGGCATGGCCGTAGTCGATCAGCTCGTCCACCATCTGGTTGACGGCCGAGATGCGCTCCTGCCCCACGCTGCCCGTCTCGCTGGCGAACTCCAGGAACTTCTCCTGCAGCAGCTGGGGGGGTTGGGATGGGGGTCAGGGGGGCGCTGAGGACGGGGGACGGGACCGTGGCATGGGGCTGGGGTTGCGGTGCGTGGAGCAGGGATGGCGCCAGGAGCACCAGCATGGGACAAGGACAGCCCCGGCACCCCCACCACACACACAAACTGGGCACAGCCCCAAGACCCCCACCCCTCCCCACAGCCACCTCCAGTCCCCCTCCCTGCTCACCGTGACGTGCTCGTAGTCCTGCCCCAGCTCGGGCGAGCCGGCCACCACCTCCTTCTCAGCGATCCAGTGCTCCAGCTCGCCCACCTCGCGGCCGAGCTGGTAGAGCCAATACTGCTGCTCCAACTTGCCCTTGCGCTCCTCCACCAGCTCCTTCAGAGACACGTACAGCCGGTCAACCTGCGACTGCCGCCGGCTCACCTGCTCGCTGGGCACGGACGGGGGGACGGGGGGGACGGGGGGAGCGGGAGGAAGGTTGGAGGGGGGGGGGGACACAGAGCGCCCGGTGAGCACCCGGCCCCCCCCCGGCTGCAGGCTTTGCGGGGGGTTGCAGGGGATGGGGGAGTTGCGGGGGGTCCTGCGCCCACCTCTGGGGGTGCCCCAGCTCCAACAGGGCTCGGCACTGGCGCGAGAGCTGGGCGATGCTCTCCTCGTAGTTCTCCACCGTCTGCTCTGTCTGCAGGTGCTTCTTCAGCAGCTGCAGGGTGCTCTGCTCATCCTTGGACACGGACGCAGGGGATTTAGCCCTGGGGAGGGGGGATCTCCGACCCCGAACCTCCCCCTGCCCCTGTTTTCTGCCGCCACCTTGCCCTTCTCCTCGCTCATCAGCAGCAGCTCCTGCTCGCCCAGCCACGACTCCACCTCGGCCACGTCGAAGTAGTACTGCTCCAGCTGGAAGGCCGCATCCAGAGCCTGCTGCCGCCGCTCCGCCTGCTCCTGCAGCTCCCCCCAGGCCCCTCCCAGGCGCTCCAGCAGCCTCCGCACCCCCTCGGCCTCGGGGCTCTTGATGGAGGCCACAGCCGCCGCGCGCTCCAGCACCTCGTCCACGCGGGGACGGTGCACCTGGATCTCCCGGCGGAGGTTCTGGGGGGGGGGGGTAAGAAAGGGTGAAGAAAGGGGAGGGGTGAAGAAAGGGGGGGCTGAGGGGGGTGGAACCCCCCAGTGATGGTGGTGCCCCCCAGGCCTCACTGCTGGCCTCACCTGGTTCTTTTTGATGAGCTGCTGCACGGTCTGCAGGTTGGTGCCCAGGTCCTGCTGCATGGCCAGGGGCAGGCGGTCCTGGACCCAGAGCTGGGGGACGGGAGGGGAGGGGAGCGGGTCCTGTCCTGGTCCTGTACCGGTCCTGGTCCATCCCCATCCCCATCCCCATCCCCATCCCAATCCCAATCCCAGTCCCAATCCCAATCCCAATCCCAATTCCCATCCCAATCTCATCCCATCCCCATCCCCACACCAATTCCAGCCCCTTTCCCATTGCATCCCATCCCCTCCCATCCCATTCCCACCCCAATCTCATCCCAAATCCCATCCTCTCCCCATCCCCATTCCAATCCCAATCCCACTCCAATCCCATCTGCATCCCTACCCCAATCCCATCCCCACCCCAATCCCACCCCAATCCCACCCCAATCCCATCCCCACTCCCAATCCCAGTCCCAATCCCAATCTCACCCCATACTCACCACCTCATCCTCCAGCTCATGGCTGACCTGATGCACCTCCTTGGCGGCCAGCAGGATCCTGCGGCGCTCCTTGAGCGGCTCGATCAGGCGGACGATGCGGGTGCCCACTGCGCTCTGCCGCTCGCCCACTGCCTCCGCGCCGGGGGCCTCGGGGGGCAGCGCGGCTGCCTGCGCCTGCAGCTCACCCACCTCCTTGCACCACTCCTCCACCTGCGTCTCCATCGTCTGCGGGCGGTGGCGGGACCGTGGGCAATGGGGACGCGCCGGCACCGCGGCACCGGCAGCTCCAGGCAGCCTCAGCCATGACTCAGCACCTGGCCAGGCTGCAGTGGGGCTGGGAGGGGGCTGCAGGGGGTGCTGAGCTTGGCGCAAGGGTGCTGAGCTTGGTACAGGGGTGCTAACTCAGTGCAATGGTGCTGAGTCCCTGCTGCAAAGATGTTGAGACCTTACTGCAATGCTGCTGAGCTCACTGTAATGGTGCTGAGCTCAGTGCAGGGGTGCTGAGCTCAGTGCAGGGGTGCTGAGCTCAGTACAGTGGGGCTAACTTGGTGCAGGGGTGCCGAGCTCAGTGCAGTGGTGCTGAGACCCTGCTGCAGTGGGGATGGTAGCTCATGGTAGCTCAGTGCAATGGTGCTGAGCTCACTGCAGTGGTGCTGAGCTTGGTGCAATGGTGCTGAGATCCTGCTGCAATCGTGCTGAGCTTGGTACAGGGGTGCTGAGCTCGCTGTAATTGTTCTGAGCTTGCTGCAGTGGTGCTAACTCGGTGCAGTGGTGCCGAGACCCTGCTGCAGTGGTGCTGAGCTTGCTGCAAAGGTGCTAAGACCTTGCTGCAATAGTGCTGAGCTCAGTGCCATGGTGCTGAGACCCTGCTGCAATGGGGCTGGGAGCTCAGCGCAATGGTGCTGAGCTTGCTGCAGTGGTGCTGAGCTCCTTGTGTACATGGTGCTGGGCCCCCATTGCAACCGGTGCTGAACCCCAACTGCAAACCCCCCAACCCCCCAAATACCCCCTCAGACCCTGCTCCAACCCCCAGGTCCCCCCCAAGCCCCCCTCCAATGACCTCAAACCCCCACCCAAAGCCCCAAACCCCAATCCAATGACCCCAAATCCCTCCAAACCCTCCTCCCTTGACCCCAAATATCCCCCACCCCCCCTCCAATGACCCCAAACCCCTCTCCAACATGCCCAACAACCCCCTACACCCCCTCCAACCCCCAGGTCCCCCCTAAGCCCCCCTCCAATCACCCCAAACCCCAATCCAACTCCCCAAACCCCCATCCAATGACCCCAACCAACCCCCAAACTCCCCTCCAATGACCCCAAACCCCCCTCCAATGACCCCAAACCCCCATCCAACGCCCCAAACCCCCCTCCAATGACCCCAAACACCCATCTAATGACCCCAAACCCTCCTCCAATGACCCCAAACCCTCATCCAATGACCCCAACCCCCCTCCAATGACCCCAAACCCCCATCCAATGACCCCAAACCCCCCTCCAATGACCCCAAACCCTCATCCAATGACCCCAACCCCCCCTAAACCCCCCTCCAATGACCCCAACCCCCCCCAATCCCCCTCCAAAGACCCCAAACCCTCATCCAATGACCCCAACCCCCCCTAAACCCCCCTCCAATGACCCCAGCACCCCCAAACCTCCCTCCAATGACCCCAAACTCCCATCCAACACCCCAAACCCCTATCCAATGCCCCAAACCCCCCTCCAATGACCCCAAACCCCCATCCAACGCCCCAA
>JAACYQ010019300.1:0-21219 GCA_011075105.1 Heteronetta atricapilla
GTCCTTCAACTCCCCCTTTCTCCTTATTTGGTGGATCCCTTTGCCAGACATCAGAAGCTTGGGCAGCATCTCATGCATAAGTCAGTAGTTTCCAAAAAAAACTCCTTGGTCCTCTTATCTCCCAGACTCGAGTCTCAGTGTTCGTCCTTCAAGCCCTCTATTTACAAGAATTGCTAGACTCTTATTTTGCACAGTACAAGAACTATGTACACTAATCACTCTGTTTTTCTTAGATAGAAAGTTACATTTCATCATGCTGCCCTAGCATTGTTTCATACACGACACGAATCAAATGGACGCATTTCACAGCAGAGACATTGGTTTGTTCAGGTGGGGAGGAAAATAATCACTCTTCACGTTGGTGGACCTTTTCAGAAAGTTTTTCCAAAGTATTCTCTTTTAGTTGGTGGACACTTTCATAAAGTTTCTCCACAGCCGAAACGCGGGCCTGTAGGGAAGAGGAGAGACTTTCTTCATATTGCCGGAGTTGTTTAACCACATCATCCACTGAGGGTTCGTCATCCTCTTTCCAGGCCATTATTGCCAATGAGCTGGCATATGACGATGGTGCACTCCATACAAACTTTCGCCACATGGGTCGTGTACACTTGTCTTCATCTTGATCTACGGGTATTTGTCCATTGTCTGGGTCGGCATAAATCACCTCCCGTACGGCTAATTCCCTCAGGTACTGGATTCCCTTCTCCATAGTGGTTCACTTGCCTGGCAGACATACAAGTTCTTCCTTGTAGGGATACCTTTCCCTTACAGCGTACAGGATACGCCTCCAGAGGCTGTAAGATCATACTCCATCTCCAATTGCTTTGTCAATGCCTGCATCTCTAGGAAGGGATCCCAGCCGACTGGCTTCCCTGCCCTCTATATCCACATAATTGGCTCCGGTATCCCAGCACCGGAGCAGCCAGGTGACAAGCTGCTCAACTATGCAGCGACCAAAATCTTTTCGCATATCTCGTGGCTCACGCTGGTATAGGTTTCGGGTAACTACTGTTGTTTTTTCAACATCCCCAGCTTCATCCTCCTGCATCGCTGATGAAAAAAGGCACTAGGTGTAATTGTTAATGGTTTCCGAGATATAGTTTACAAAGTACAGAGTCGACGACAGTGTTGAGTACAAATACCAAGTTAAAGTCATGGCCAGATATTTCATCATATCGTTAGCTATTGTTACGCCGCACAGTACCATAATGATCTTAAACCAGGGCCCGGAAAAGTAAAACAGCACAACAGGGATCACATACAGAAAGTAACGTGCTATAAAATTCAGTGTGGAATACAGCCACAGCAGACCTGAGATTAAAGCAATCAACATTCTGATTAGCAACGATTAAGCAGCTCTAATACTTATACCAATTTTAGTTTAACATACGCTGGTCAGATCTGTCGTTATCTCAACCCTTTGGGCCCCACGTTGGGCGCCAAAAAGACTGTTGTGGTTTAACCCGGCCGGCAGCTAAACACCACACAGCCGTTCGCTCACCCTCCCCCCTCCCTCTCTGGGATGGGGGAGAGAAACGGGAAAGTGAAGCCTGTGGGTTGAGGTAAAGACAGTTTATTAAGAGAGAAAATAATAATAATAATAATAATAATATGTACAAACAAGTGATGCACAATGCAATTGCTCACCACCCGCTGACCGATGCCCAGCCCAACCCCGAGAGCCAGCCCCCCACCCTGGCTAGCCACCCCTATATATTGTTCAGCATGACGTCAGATGGTATGGCATACCCCTTTGGCCAGTTTGGGTCAGCTGTCCTGGGGCTGTCCCCTCCCAGCTCTTGCTGCCCCCCCAGCCTGCCTGCTGGCAGGACAGAGCGAGGAGCTGAAAAGTCCTTGGCTTAGTGTAAGCATTGCTCTGCAGCAATTAAAACATCAGCATGTTATCAACACTCTTCTCATCCTAATCCAAAACATAGTACCCTACCAGCTACTAGGAGGAAAAATAACTCTGTCCTAACTGAAACCAGGACAGGCAGTCACCCTAACTCCCCTCAAATGAAGCCAGAAACCAGATACTTGTTTCGCTTTGGCATGAAAGAAAAAACTAATTTTTGCCCTACATTACTTTCTGAAGGTCTTGTTCTTTTCAACGTAGTCAAGACATAACATTTGTCTCAACTGAGACTCCCAGAAGCAGAAACTGACAGTCAAGAAAGGAGACTGAATGACAGCAAGTTTGCATCCTCTAATTGGAATTATTTGGGTTCATTCCCTTCCAGCTTTAAACGGATGAGCTTTCAGTCTGCATCTGCTACAGAAAGGGAAGAAACTACGGTAGAGAGTTTACAGCTAGTGGAGGTAATGGATTGAAAAGGATCCTTAAGTCACCCATAGCTGGATAATCAAATGGGAAACTATGCTTAAATTTAATTTCAGTGCTAAATCACAGGCTGAGAGCTCTCTGTTGACTAGACACAATAAGAAAATCTCCCTTTAGTAGCAGACGTGGAGCAGCTGATACAGTCTAATTAGGCACATCATAGTGCACTGTTATAGAGATAATCTATGCAGTGTAAAGCTCCCATAATGATAGCTATATTTTTCTCCTTATTGTGATGGCTGTGATGACAGTTCAGGTTAACAGCATCCTGCAACTCCTACCGCCTCGTGACTGCAATTCAGATCGAGTAGACAGAAGGTTGCTTCACTCTGAAGAAGCAAGGTTTCCTTCCAAGTTTCCCAGGAGGTATGCATGGGGCCAAGTTGTCATCAGGGAGCAACCTCCATCAAGTCCTCTCTAATGATGTTTGTGCAAATGGCAGAAGTACTGAACTCCCAGACATCACTGATTTCCTGAACAATATGCTTGGGATAAAAGGACTTGAAAGTGAAAAGAAGAAATCCAATAAGAGGCTTTCGTATGGTCAGACATATTATGCACATGAATTACACTATCCCAATCTTGTTGGGCTGTGCTGGGTCTAGCTGGGATGGTAACTTTCCCTGCAGCAGCCCATACAGTGCTATGCTCTGCACTTGTAGCTAAAACAGCAGTGGTATCACACTGGTGTTGTGTCTGCTGCTGAGCAGTGCTGGCACAGCATCAGGACTTTCTCTAGCCCTCCTAGGGGGTGGGCAAAAAAAAGTGAGAAACATCACCAGGGCAGCTGACCCAAACCAACCAAAGGGATATTCCATACCATATGATGTCACACTCAGCTTCATCCTCCTGTATCGCTGATGAAAAAAGGCAGCAGGTGTAATTGTTAATGGTTTCCGAGATATAGTTTACAAAGTACAGAGTCGACGACAGTGTTGAGTACAAATACCAAGTTAAAGTCATGGCCAGATATTTCATCATATCGTTAGCTATTGTTACGCCGCACAGTACCATAATGATCTTAAACCAGGGC
Source organism: Heteronetta atricapilla (assembly GCA_011075105.1). NCBI lineage: Eukaryota > Metazoa > Chordata > Aves > Anseriformes > Anatidae > Heteronetta > Heteronetta atricapilla. The sequence goes on from JAACYQ010019300.1 coordinate 3,375, forward strand.
CCGGAAAGGATAAACAGCACAAGGGGGATCACATACAGAAAGTAATGTGCTATAAAACTCAGTTTGGAATACAGGCACAGCAGACCTGAGATTAAAGCAATGAACATTCTGATTAGCAACGATTAAGCAGCTCTAATACTTATACCAATTTTAGTTTAACATACTGTGGTCAAATCTGTTGTTACCTCAACCCTTCGAGCCCCACGTTGGGCGCCAAAAGGACTGTTGTGGTTTTAACCCGGCCGGCAGTTAAACACCACACAGCCGTTCGCTCACCCTCCCCCCTCCCTCTCTGGGATGGGGGAGAGAAACAGGAAAGTGAAGCCTGTGAGTTGAGATAAAGACAGTTTTATAAGATAGAAAATAATAATAATAATAATAATAATAATAATAATAATGTGTACAAACAAGTGATGCACAATGCAATTGCTCACCACCCGCTGACCGATGCCCAGCCCAACCCCGAGCAGCCGGCCCCCCACCCTGGCTAGCCACCCCTATATATTGTTCAGCATGACGTCAGATGGTATGGCATACCCTTTTGGCCAGTTTGGGTCAGCTCTCTTGGGTCTGTCCCCTCCCAGCTCTTGCTGCCCCCCCAGCCTGCCCGCTGGCAGGACAGAGCGAGGAGCTGAAAAGTCCTTGGCTTAGTGTAAGCGTTGATCTGCAGCAATTAAAACATCAGCATGTTATCAGCACTCTTCTCATCCTAACCCAAAACATAGCACCCTACCAGCTACTAGGAGGAAAAATAACTCTGTCCTAACTGAAACCAGGACACCCTCCTTCTTCTCTGACCTTGGTGCCTGCAAGGCTGTTCCTCACTCCTCTCACTCTCCCAACTGCTGTGTGGCACAGCATTTTTTTTTTTTTCTCCTGTCTTAAATATGCTCTAACAGAGGCGCAAAACAACATCACTTATTGGCTCAGCTCTGGTCAGCAGTTGGGCCCTACCAAACATGGGCAGCTTCTAAATCCTTCTCACAGAAACCACCCCTATGGCCCCCTGCTACCAAAACCTTGCCACTTAAACCCACTACAGTTTTCAATGTAAAAGTCATCTTGTAATAAAAGCTGCTGAGCATTGTGACCTCTGAAATTTTTGGGGAATCCCAGCAGGATTATCCCTTTCTCCGTTTTCCCTTTGCTGTTCTGAAATAAAACCTTTAGACTTTCAACTTTGAAACAGTATTTTCCCCCTTCCTTAAGTTACAGAAATGACAAATCTGTTCTTTCCCCCGTTTAGTAAATTGCATCAGTACAGCCCAGCGTGTTTTGTGAGAAATGTTGCTGTGTCTTCTCAGTGGGAATTAGAAACAAGGTTTCTGTCCAGCAGTAATTCTTCCTATCTTATGCATCCTTGAGGTTCTGAGAAGAGAATGAAACTGGAGGTGGGGGAATAGTGCATACAAAAATAACTTTCATTTCTATGCAAATTTGCTTTCATTAGGATTTTCAGTTCTTCTTTCTTAGATATATTACAGTAGAGGTTGGAGGCCTGCTGTACAAACACAGGAGTTGTGCAGTGCTAACATCCTTTTGTATGAGAGGGAGGTGAGACTTGAGCCACATCTGCGTGATTTAAGCAGAGCTGCCCCTAGTGTGCTCACTTGTGTGCTTGTTGGCTTTTGTGGAGCCCTGGTTGGAGATCCATCTCCTCTGACCTCTGATGTCTGCAAGTCAGTTGTCCCTACCCGAGGGGCTGCCTTGTGGAAAGGGACAAACCCCTTCCCCTGGGCCTCTGGGTCTCCATTGCCTACAAAAGAAGTGTAGGTTGACTAACACCATCAACTCCTCTTAAGAAGCCCCCATCATTGATCTACTATAGGCTTCCTGAATTTGTTGAAACCACTCTTGCCAGCTGGACACTTACCTCTAGAGTAGCATACCACGTTGCTGCTTTTTTGCCAAATATTCAGGAAAATGTTCTGGTGAGCCAGGTGAACTAAAGCAGTCTGGGGGTGTGGTGCTTGAGAGAGAAGGTATTTTCTCCTGTTTGGATTATGTGTTTTCCTGTTCTTTAAGGGCACATTAAGGGAGGGGAAAAATAAAAAGGGAGGATGTTGCACATCTTTTTCATAGGAATAATTACTTTTGCAAAGCATCTGAAGGGAAAACAAAGAATTGTTTGGTTCTAACAGAGGAGGGCAAGATTTGCATGGCCACTTCCTTTCCAGGTCTCTGCTCCAAGAGGGTTTGTTCTTACTCTTTAGTCTTTTATCAGCTAGCTGCTGCTAAAATAAACAGCACAAGTTATTTCTGAATGAGATCCATTACTGTATTGTGGTTTGTTTTTTTAGTGCTTTTTTAAATGTTACTCCACCAAAAGGCAGAATTTATTTGGAAGGTCTGAGACATCAGTAAATGCATGTTTAACTGTCCATAATCAGAGTATGGACTTGTAGTTAGAACAGAATAAAGTTCCCTTCCTGACTGTCACTGCTTTGATGTAAGATGATGGCTAAATCGGGTAACATCCTTCTCCCTTCAGTCATCTTGAATGTTATCAATAAAAGCTCAAGTGTTACCAGTGATAATTTAATATACCAAGCTTAATGACATTACTGATGTCTTATGCTTGGGCTGTGTGTGTGTATATATATATATAAGATGCTAATGAATGTGTTGAGAAGTTAGGCTGGATATGTGGGTGCTAGTTCTCAGCAAAACAAAGCAATGTAACAGCCAGCATCCTCTATATTCCTGTACCATTTTACTTGTGCCTTGTTCTGATGTGTCAGTCCTGTGGAGTTATGCTGTTTCCCAGCCCTTTTTCCCTTGGCAGGAAAACAAAAAGGGCAGGGAAAGCTGTGAGCTATTCTAATTTTCATTAGAACCTCTCTCTTGGTATGCTGAAACTCCAAGAGGGCAAATGTTCCCATCCAGGAAGGCAAAGCTTGTCAGATGTTACCATGACAACCTGAGTGTAATTACAGCCTGCTTCATCTGCTAACAGCTGTGTGCATTTTATCTGTCTTGAAGATTTTATATATATACATATAAAAATATATATATTTATATGCAAGCATACTGTGAGGATATCTGTATCTATCTAGCCATCCATAAACCCACACCCAAATTGCTGCCCCTATGTATGTCTCCATTAATTAAGTTGGCTAAGGCAATTTGCAAAGCCCTCACTGCTCTGAAGGATGCTGAAGCACTGGAGTATGTCTGCCTTGCCTTTCCTCACCACCCATTCTGCTGGCACATCAAACAACTAGTAATAGCTGGAGAAGGAACCCTTGCTCCAAGGTTAGTTTCCAGCATCTTTTTTGGGTTAATTTTAGAGACTGCAGACCTCCTTTGTGTTAGGGAGGAAATAGGAGCAGTTTCCTAGCTTTAAATGTCTCTTGCAAATGCATTGAGTTCTGAAATAAGTTGCTTAACCTTTGGTGTCTTCCCATCTTCCTGCATGGCCATCTTCATACACGTTGCTCCTGGACTTGGAATGGTATATGTGTGCTGTGCTGGGTCTCGGCAGAGTGTCTGTATGGGGAACAGAATTATCACTTAATAACCAATGTCTTGTCTCAGCGATAGTGATGAAAGTATACACTTTTGCTGCACATTTGGTTATTAGGGAAATTAGTTTTTTTGATACCACAAGTAACCTGTCTGTGGCTGTGAATGTAGTGGACTCCCACACAAGCTTAGTTACACATCATTTCTAGCAAAGAAGGTTAACTTAGAAGACTGAGAGGGGATCTTATAAATGTTTACAAATATCTTAAGTGTAGGAGACAGAGAGATTTGGCCAACCTCTTTTCAGTGGTTTGTGGGGACAGGAAAAGGGGCAATGGCCAAATTGGATCACAGGAAGTTCCACACCAACATGCAAAAGAACTTCTTCACAGTGAGGGTGACGGAGCACTGGAACAGGCTGCCCAGGGAGGTTGTGGAGTCTCCTTCTCTGGAGATATTCAAGGCCCATCTGGACGCCTACCTGGGCAGCCTGCTCTAAGGAACCTGCTTTGGCAGGGGAGTTGGACCCGATGATCTCCTGAGGTCCCTTCCAACCCCTACAGTTCTGTGATTCTGTAACTCCTCGTGGAGTCTGTAGTGATTCAGCGAAGCATGGAAAGCATCATCACTAATATTGTTCTTAGCTGTGCCACAGATGACTGTAGGTTTGGTGACAGCCAATGCTCAAGGGCTTAAGCATCCCATTTGTGGGGGACAGGGAAGAGATGAGGAAAAAGAGCAGAACTCTTGGGAAAGATGTTTCACAAAGTAAATGCAGTGTTGTGAAGGTGATGATGTTAGTCAAAAGATGTCTTCTAAAGGCTAGATTTTTTTAATGGTCTCTAGGTTTGCACCTGCCATAGACTATATGTGTGGATGTCCACAGTGTGTTTGGTTGGCCTTTTTATTTAAAATTACCATAATCTGTGCTAGTGAATACAGCTGTGTTCTCCTGCTCTTTCCTTTTGTGTGTTTAAAATTATAGGTGCCAGGGGACCCTGTGAACTTTCTGTTCTGGGAGGGAATCTCATGTGATGTGCATTTTTGGGAATGCAGAGTTTCCCCTGAGTAAGTGAATGGTGTTACATCTTTGAAGGCTTCCTGCCTGGGGGACAGGGGAGATAGAGGCTGCAGGCTGAGAAGTCAGCACTGTACAGTTGTGGCCATACAGTCCCATCTCTGAAGTGTGGTTCACAGAGGTCAGATAACTCTGGGAGATTCTTTGCCTGCCTGGCTGCTCGAAGGTGAGTCACCTGGCATTGCTATGCCTGAAATTCATCATTTCCTTCTCGCGCTGTTGGTCTCCATGGTCACAGTGTTCCTATTTCCACTGTAAGTAATCTTGTCAGGCAACCCCATTCTTTCTGTATCAATATACTGTGAGGTAATTATCAGACTGCATAGAATAAGTTAGGGACTTTAATGAAAAGATGGTTAATAATCCACTGAGAATGTACTGTGTGTGTGTGTTCATGTGCATATACCCACAAGCATATGTAACTTGGTATGTGTTCAGGCTTGGGTGAGCATCCTGGGTGCTCCTATGCTGAGCACTGGTGGGAGTCTCGACAAAGCTACAGGGTAAGTGTGGGAATGGTCTACAATGATCCATCCTGAATCCAGAGAGAATAAAACCACCCAGATGCTATGTGGTATGTTAGCAGTGGTCTAAAGGATTCTTCAAAACGATGTGTTCGGCACGTGGTGGTATTTAGGTGAGGGAAATACTGTTCATGGAGAGCAGTAAGATTAAGGTTTTGAGAAAGGAAATAGGGTTATCCTGGAGCCACTAAAAAAATAATAAGAAAGATTATGAAAATTGTGCTTTTTTAAATAATTCCAAATGTAAATTGTAATAATTCCAAACTACTAAATAAAAAAATAGTTTTCAGATCCAGCTTTCATATGTGGTGTTCATAGCCTCAATTCCTATTTTAAAATTGGCATATGCTTTATCAAACTGGTAAATATATCTCTAAATGGAAGCAGAAGAAATAATAAGCTGGTAATTGGGGTGATATGATAGAGAGATTAGCTTCCTTGATAGCTGCAATGTCTCAAGTTGTTTACTTTGGACTGTGATATAGACCCAGCTATATCCAAGTTTATTTTTTGTATATGTGTCTGTGTGTGTATATCTGATGCACTTAAATCCCTCACTGATTTTTTTTTATATAACTGGGCAGTCATTTTGTGAACAGTGGAGCAGAATACCCTAAGAGGGGAAAGCCAGCACCGCTGCTCCTTGTGCATTGCTCATTTCTGTGCTGCCATTCTCCTGCCCCAGGAGTGGTGATGTTGTTGGGAAGATCTTTCACGGGCAGTTTTTGTGGGGAAACAGAGGCAGGTGAACGTTAGGGAGGTCAAATGGTTACAGAACTAGGTCACACTTTCCAAGCCCAACTTCTGTGTAATGATCACAAAGAAAAAAACCCATCCTTGAGAAGCCAGGATGTGCCTTAAATAAAGGGTAGATAAGAAAATGGAAAAATATCCTCATTGCACATTCAAATGAGAGACTCAGCAGTGTAAAAATGCTGTTGGACTGTAAATAGACCCAAAGCCCTATCTACCAGTCAAACAGACTCCAGTCCTTTTTAACATAGGATTTGCTTTAATTACAAAAACATGTAATTTATCATCACACTCTAATCCCTAACCATACTTCTCTTTAACCTCTCTTATCCGGTAACTTTACTTAGCCTATCTTTACTGATATATATCTACATCTATATATCTAACGTATTCATGAACCACTGTGGGGGGAAAAGCAATCTAAGAGCAGGCTTAAGTGAGTAGCCCTATGTCTGTGCTTGTTGTGCTCAGCCTTACATCTGCTGCTGCAGTTAGAGCTTGCCAGAGCTGCTGTGGTCCCAGAGTAAGGGATGGTCTCCCTGCCAGTCTTCAATGCTAGCCCATAAATCCTTTTTTTTTTTCAGTGTAGATGTTTGGTGTCACAGTGTTTTATGCATCTCCTCAGTTGCCGCTGAAGCTGCCTGAGGTCTGCTGCGATGGATCAGGGTTTTGATATTGGTTTGCCTGTCTGTACACTTCACTAATTAGAACAACAAAACTAGTAGCAAATCTTCAGGCATCAACCATCAATTAAAAATATCAAAAACAAAGTCTCTCATGGTTCCTCTCCTTTCCGCTTGATCTCTTACTCCATGGGATGGTGTAACTGTTTCCCTAAGTCCTCCTAATTACTTTGTTCCTTCTTTTTTCTGCAAGCTTCCTTACAGGCCCAGTTTTCTCCCGAAATTTTATTTGATTTCCCTTTCTTTCACTGCTAGGGGACATCACTACTCTAAGAGAGGAAAACAAGCATTTTCTGAACTTACTTACTCTGAGAGAGATGTAAGGGTAGGATTTTTAACTAAATTTTTCTTTGTTGTGGTTTAACCCGGCTGGCAGCTAAACACCACACAGCCGTTCGCTCACCCTCCCTCTCTGGGATGGGGGGAGAGAAACGGGAAAGTGAAGCCTGTGAGTTGAGATAAAGACAGTTTATTAAGACAGAAAATAATAATAATAATAATAATAATAATAACAGTGTGTACGAAACAAGTGATGCACAATGCAATTGCTCACCAGCCGCTGACTGATGCCCAGACTATCCCCAAGCAGCCGGCCCCCCCACCCTGGCCAGCCACCCCTATATATTGTTCAGCATGACGTCAGATGGTATGGAATGTCCCTTTGGCCAGTTTGGGTCAGCTGTCCTGGGTCTGTCCCCTCCCAGCTCTTGCTGCACCCCTATCCTGCCCGCTGGCAGGACAGAGCGAGGAGCTGAAAATTCCTTGGCTTAATGTAAGCACTGCTCTGCAACAATTAAATCATCAGCACATTATCAGCACTCTTCTCATCCTAATCCAAAACATAGCGTCCTACCAGCTACTAGGAGGAAAATTAACTCTGTCCTAACTGAAACCAGGACAGTCTTCCTGTCTATTTTGATGCTGATTTTTATTTTCTTTGAAGTACTGATTTTTACAGCATTTCTTCCAAGGGATGAATGATGTCGTTAGTTTAGTTGTTCTGGGGGTAATTGAGACACATGAATTAAAGTTATATGAGCTTGTGTGTTCTATTGGATAAAACCCAAATGTCCAAGCAAGTAGACATACTTCTTAGGTCATTGACAAAATTGTGGTTGTATGGAATTTGGGTTTAAAAAAACCAAAAACCAAAAACCAAACAAACAAAAAACCTCCAAATCTGAATTTTGACAAAGCTTGGATTCAGTTTTGAGCCATGCATATCTCATGTTTGATGCAGAAATCTGAAATACTTAGAGAAAGAGAGAAACACTGCCCTAAATTGCTTAAGCAGTTTAGTATGTGCAAAAAAGAAAGCAGACAGAGATGTCTCGCTAATTCTGCATGCGTTGCCTGAAAAATGAGATCACGATATCAAGAGGCTACTTCTGTACTGACGTAATTTTCTTGTGCCTTTCTAATATAATTGTTTATTTTGTTTAGATTCGTGTAAAAATAGAGCATAGTGGATATTTCAGGCAATCCATAGTATGCACCATAGCTATTTTGGTCTTGTGACCTCCTTTTGGCCAGCAGATTTTATATTGTGACATACCGGGGGAGAGAGAGGGATTCATCTCCCAGTGTGCAAGCATGAACGTAACCCCTCAATCCCCCCAGTATGCAAAGCTGAAAATTCAGACTGTACATTTTGCCTTTTTCCTCACTGATTTTACTTTGTGTATGATTTTGTGCTCTTACCAACACAGACTGGGATTGGAATCTCATGGTAGAGGCCACTGCCTCCATGTTGTCAGCTCCTTCTTGCTGACTCAGGCAGTTCCAAGAGGCATCTCAAACACTGGGATGTTTCTGAACCTGAACTCTCAGCCTTTTGTGCCTCACTCTTCAGTCTCCTAAATCTGCTTTCGCAATGTTTGTCTTTCCTCCCCCTCCCCGTCTTTATTTGTGAATATTTGGAGCTACAGTTGTGGGAGTGACTCGTACCAGGGCAAACTGTGTTTAATTCAAGTCACTCCTTACCCATACAGAGCTGCCTTCCCACTGTTCAGCATATGCCACATGCCCCCAATCTGTGCCTGGTCTACCCATCTTGGCCATTGAGTTCCAGTTGCCCAGCATCATATTTTAAGTCTCCTCTTTAGTCTCAAGTGTCAGCCAAGATGGCTGCTGTCATATTCACTTAAACATCCCGTGTAGGTGAGCACTTCCTGTGGCAAGAGAAGGGAGTCCGTGGGTCAAAACCAGCACAGACCAGGAGAGAAGACATTTACTGTTTCTAACTCAGTTGTCCTAACATTTTTGACTGGGCTTCAGGAGCTGCAGAGGACTGGCTGCAGCCTTTCTCTCTGGTGATGGCTTATTTCTCTTTGGGGAAGTTGTGGAGCTTTGGCATATCGATGCATGGTACTTGCAGCCAGCCCAAAGTAAGAGCTCTATCCTTAAAAGATCTGGGAATTCAGAATATCTGGAAGCGAGGCAAATCTCTCAAAAGACTGCAGGCCCTATAAACAAAGCAAATGGCAGCAGGGAGCAGAAGAGGCAAAACAAAAACAGTTCTGGAGCATCAGGCAACATGCGTCAGGATGCCTCTCTTGTGCCATCATACTTCAACCAACCAAAATCCCTCTGGGAGGAGGAGGAAAAGGAGAAAAAAAAAGAGAAAGGACAGAGGATGAAGGTGGGTGGGGGGACGGTGGAAGAAAGAAAAGAAAAATCAATTGAGGCTGAATGACATTTTGTTTACCAAATTTCCAGCTGCTGCTCAGAGTGAATTTTTATGGCCAAGTTATAAACCTTTGAAAATAGGAGTTTCTAATGAAAATTCTGTCAGACTCTTTATATGGTGACAATACTGCTGGCTGCTCTGCGATTGTCCTTGCCTGCTCTTATTTATTTATTTTCCTCTTTGTCCTTAAGGTCCTACCACACTTACTGTGACCCCAGTGAGGAAGCGAAGGGAATGAAGTCAAAATCCTTTAGAAACAGGAATTATTTCCACTTTGAGCAAGCAAGCTGGGGAAGGGTGGACACAGATCTGCAGAAAATGAATGCAGCACCCCTCCCACAGCCTGCTGTGATGCAAAGCAGTGCTCAAGCTCAGTACTTTATCTTGTTTCTTTTTTCCCTACCCCCAGGATTTAATTGTCTTGTGAATGGTGATCCTCCTTGAAGCCAATTAATGAGGTTATTTTTTAAGATGACAAAAAAATAAAAAAATAAAAATTGAGAGGAAGGAAAAGTAAACTGTTGGGTTTTCCTTTCAGTATTTTGTGTTGTAAATGTACAAATTTCTTTTCTGAAATGAACATTTTGTAGGGAAAAATGAACAGCACAAAATCTGTCCTTCCTGTTTACTGAGAGACTTGAATATGTTCCTGCAGGCTTCTGATATATTTGGTAATTGTAAGTATCCCTGTGTCTGAATGGCCTTAAAATGAGTGTCTTGGCACAGCAGTGTGGGTCTCAGACTGTATCCTTGAAGGAAGCAGTTCTGGGTTGCTGAAATCAGGGTAGCTCTGAGTACTTGTCCTCCTTCACTGCCACAAGCTCTTCCTTTGCATGTGCCTGTTAGGACACAGAGAAATACAGTGGGCTCTTATTCTCAGAAAAGTCGAGCACAAAAAAGCTCTTCAATTAGAGGGGAGAAAAAACAACAAAAACAACAAAAACTGTTCTTGTCTTTAAAATGCTGTTTTTTCCACATCTTCTGGGCCTTACTGATTGCACCTGCCTGCTTTTGTACACATTGGTTGTGATAAATGCTTGAGTCCCAAATAGGATTAAAATTAAAATTAAATTAATTTTTTAAAAATTAATTTAATTTTAAAATTAAAATTAAAATTAAGCTTGGGCCAAGAAACTCACCCCAAGTAGGACTAGAAGAGGTCCGGTAAGGGCCATGGTGATCGGCGGTCACAGCCCGAAGGGGTTGCAGCCCTTGGCAGACCTTGCCAGCTGAAGCACCAGTTCCCTATCCGGTCTTGCCCTCTTCCCTAATCTTAAAGGGGTGTACACTGCAGATAGCCCACTGTTACCTTCAGGGGATAATGCTTAACTGATCCCTGTTATTGATAAATCTCTTCCCTTAATAGGTATCTCTTCAGGAGTTTCTCTGTTTACTAATTTTACAGAAGTAATTACAATAAATTTGGAGTAATTACAATAAAGGAGTAATTACAATAAAATTCCCACAGCAACTTAGCTTATACTCTTTGATGAAGGCTTCTTCAAGTCCATCTGATAGTTAGTTTAGTTTCTCCTGGTTCCGATGTTACTTTCCACTCTTCCACTAGACCTTGTACTCGTGACACGTGTCCATCCTTTTTCAGCAGTTGTCACAGTTGTTTCCTTGTTAACAGATAACAACTAATAGATGACAGTTAATAAAATATTATCTGTTTTCTTGTTAATAAAGCAAGAAAGGGTCCTTCCCAGAGGGGAGATGAGTTTTCTTCTTCAGATGTTTTTAGTAGAATCCCATCTCCCGGTTTTAACTGGTGAATTGCAAATCTTAAAGGTGGTGTCTGAGCCATCATTCCAGTTTCTCTTAGCTCTTTTAATCTTCTACCAATGGGAATTATATATTTCTGGATACTACAATCCTCAACTACATTGTTCCTTAGGGGCATCTCTTGAGAATAAGGCATGCCATATAACATTTCATATGGTGATAATCCAGTCTCACTGTGTTGTTTAGTTCTAATGTTTAAAAGTGCCAATGGTAAGCATTTCGTCCAGGGCATTTCTGTCTCGATCATTAACTTAGCCAATTGTTGTTTTATTGTTTGATTTATTCTTTCTACTTTTCCCGAGCTTTGTGGGTGCCACAGAGTGTGGTATTCCCAATGAATACCTAATGATTGACATAATGATTTTATTATTTTAGAAGTGAAGTGTGTGCCCTGATCAGAATCAATGTACTGGATTATCCCATATCTAGGTATTAAGTGTTCTAATAACATTTTTACCACCGTTCCATGCCCCAACAGCCAGAGAACAAGCAACCTGAGATGGCAAGGCGTCTCCTGAATCACCCCTAAATTCTTTACATTCCTGATGTTATCACCAACCATGTGGCTTGTCGACCCCCATGGCCACACTCCCACATCTCCCCCTTCTTTAACATAAAAAAGTGCGATTTACACAAACTAAAACACAGAGGAAAAACTACCAGGCACACTAATTCTATCTTTAACAAACTTTGTAACCACATCCCTGGGAGAGGCACGTGCTGAGTGCTGCCCAGACGGGGGAGCTCTGGTTGCCCCTCCAGCTCCTGGAGTCCTTGTTTGTAGGTCCTGCATATGACAGCGGGACCCTCCCAGATGCTGTTTTTTGTTTGAGCTGGAATCCAAACCGCAGAGGAGGGTGCTGTGATCATGTTAAGGCAGATGATGAGACGGCCGGACGGACTCACGGAGCTGACACCCATCTAGGACTGGCTTCTATTAAAACACGAGCACAACCTCGGCCCCCAAGTTATTAGAATGTAGGGTCCTTCCCAATAATTGGTGCTGTAATTTTTTTATTTTTATTTATTTATTTATTTTACCATGACTTGTGCTCTTCCTTTAACTGAGTTTCTCCCAGATCTGTCTCCTACATCTGTCTGTCGCTTTTTCTCCTGCACGGACAGATGCAAGGACCTTCCTCTGATTTAAATCCATTGATGTAAAAAATATAAGAACATAGCATACTTTATCTGTCTTTTCCTAGGGGTCACACCACTGCTTCCCCTTCTTTGTTTTAGAAGCTGTCCTGGTTTTAGTTAGGATAGAGTTAATTTTCCTCCCAGTAGCTGGTAGGGTGCTATGTTTTGGATTTAGAATGAGACTAATGTTGATAACACACTGATGTTTTACTTGTTGCAGAGCAATGCTTACAACAAGCTAAGGACTTTTCAGCTTCTCGCTCTGTCCTGCCAGCGAGCACGCTGGGGGTGCAGCAAGAGCTGGGAGGGGAAAGACCGAGCACAGCTGACCCAAACTGGCCAAAGGGGTATTCCATACCATCTGACGTCATGCTGAACAATGTATAGGGGTGGCTACTGAGGTGGGGGGGACGGCTGCCTGAGGACAGGCTGGGCATCGGTCAGCGGGTAGCAAGCAACTACACTGTGCATCACCCACTCCGTACACATCATCATTATTATTATTTTATTTTCTGTCCCAATAAACTGTTTCTTTCTCAACCCACAGGCCGCAGTTTTTCTCATTTCTCTCCCTCATCCCAGAGAGGGAGGGAGGGTGAGTGAACGGCTGTGTGACGTTTAGCTGCCGGCCGGGTTAAACCACAGCAGAAGCATACATAAATTGATACAAAGCAACACTTAAATAATACAACTGGACACAAAAATATATATTTTAAGAGAAATTCACATCAGTAATTGTATAAAGCTTTTTCTGTACTAAGGGGTCCCGAAAATTTAGGACTAAAACATTAGCTTTGTAATGTAAAAAGGTTATCATGACAGTCCTCAAAGGCCACTATATAGCACACTGACATATTCAAGGCTATCAGCTTATATTTCAGTCTGTATATTCAAGTTTTGAGGTCCTTTTATGATTATGCAAACATCGGAAATGTAGTGGTATCATAAATGGTACTTATAAAAGCAGAGTTTTAGAGCCAATATTAAATTTGCAGGCTCAAAACACCCACTTAATATTTAAACAAGTATTTGATACTTCTGTTTGTTCAAAATAGAGTAAATGCACTTGCATAAAAATAACTTTTACTTTTCAACAAGCATGCTCATGTGATTTTTATATTAGTACAAACTTAAAAAACAAACAAACAAATCCACCATATGACTTTTTAAAATAAATGATACCAATTCACCTTTCCCCTACTTGAGTACATTTACATTAAGGCTTTGAATCATCTGACCCACGATTTTACAACATTAAAATGAATGGGTCCACATGGATGCTAGTGTGTCTCACTGAGACTCAGCATGAATAGAATTAAAGCTCACCACCTTAAAGAAACAGAAAGTCACATGCTCATGCCTTAACTATATTCCTTTTGGTCTCCAAACTAGAACATAAAGTTTAACGGTAACAGTATTTCATGGCAAGAGATTAGTACTTTTTATTAATTATATTTTAGTAATTAATATTATTAGTTTAATGGCAACATCTTTGGAGAAACTTCCAGTTTGTTTTTTTTTTACAACACTGCTTTCTGGTGGTGATTCAGGCATGGGGAGTTCATTCAGTTCAACGTGCTGTAAATATAGCCCCACTTTTTCCCCTTTAATAGTTCCAGGGCCCTACATAAAGCATGCAGCTCACAAGCCTGAGCTGACCATGATGGACTCAAAGGTCCGGATTCCACAGATTCTAGGTCCTTATTAATTATTGGATATCCTGATTTGGCCATTCTATCATATAGTACTGAACCATTTTTAATTTTTTTCCCTTTTCTCTGGTCCTGGGTCCTCAATTTTGTCTGACCCATCTAGGAATTTTGCTGTGGCAATTCCTACAGCCCTTGGTTACCTAGTAAGAGTTTCATGCAGGGGGTTTAGGACCTATCACCCACCCACGAATCCTATAGGAATCGCTTCGGTCCTTCATCGGCCAAGTCCCTCGCGGGAGATTGGAACCGCGGTTAGAAGACCTCCCCACTCGCTTCAGAACTAGGTTCCGTCTCAGTCACACTCTTACACAGACAGGCAACCGAATCCCACCCAACCGAACGGTATACGCCTTAAATACTCACGACTCTGTCGTCTTCATTCGGATCTTCATGCTCAGAATTACAGGTAAAAAGAACAATGCTGTCACCGGCAAGGGAGCTCATAAAAAATGAAATTCTTTGCTTGCCTTTATTCAGGTTCAAGATGGTGTTAGTCCTGACCTGACTCAATTAGGAGCCACCGAATGGTGGGGCGCCCCTTCTAGATCAAGTCAGAATTCAGGAACCAAGACCATCCCGAACGAGCCCCCAATTGTGATAAATGCTTGAGTCCCAAATAGGATTAAAATTAAAGTTTGTAATTTATTAAGCGAATAGAGGCAAGCAAACAGCGCTGGGTGCACCGGGAGTCTCTGCTCCACCAAGATGCACACCTGTTACATCAGGAGGCTGATTTTTATGCTCCTAGACTAATACATATTCATCACTATTCCTAGAAAAGGCAGGGTTATTATAATTAGTTCCCAGAATCCAAGCCCTCTCCGGACGCATGCGTATCAGTCTCTGGTGGTCTTTCTGGGGGTCTCTTGTGCTGAAGGCTCGTACTCTTCCTCCCAGGCTTTGTCCTTCGGTTGTCCTTCAACTCCCCCTTTCTCCTTATTTGGTGGATCCCTTTGCCAGACATCAGAAGCTTGGGCAGCATCTCATGCATAAGTCAGTAGTTTCCAAAAAAAACTCCTTGGTCCTCTTATCTCCCAGACTCGAGTCTCAGTGTTCGTCCTTCAAGCCCTCTATTTACAAGAATTGCTAGACTCTTATTTTGCACAGTACAAGAACTATGTACACTAATCACTCTGTTTTTCTTAGATAGAAAGTTACATTTCATCATGCTGCCCTAGCATTGTTTCATACACGACACGAATCAAATGGACGCATTTCACAGCAGAGACATTGGTTTGTTCAGGTGGGGAGGAAAATAATCACTCTTCACGTTGGTGGACCTTTTCAGAAAGTTTTTCCAAAGTATTCTCTTTTAGTTGGTGGACACTTTCATAAAGTTTCTCCACAGCCGAAACGCGGGCCTGTAGGGAAGAGGAGAGACTTTCTTCATATTGCCGGAGTTGTTTAACCACATCATCCACTGAGGGTTCGTCATCCTCTTTCCAGGCCATTATTGCCAATGAGCTGGCATATGACGATGGTGCACTCCATACAAACTTTCGCCACATGGGTCGTGTACACTTGTCTTCATCTTGATCTACGGGTATTTGTCCATTGTCTGGGTCGGCATAAATCACCTCCCGTACGGCTAATTCCCTCAGGTACTGGATTCCCTTCTCCATAGTGGTTCACTTGCCTGGCAGACATACAAGTTCTTCCTTGTAGGGATACCTTTCCCTTACAGCGTACAGGATACGCCTCCAGAGGCTGTAAGATCATACTCCATCTCCAATTGCTTTGTCAATGCCTGCATCTCTAGGAAGGGATCCCAGCCGACTGGCTTCCCTGCCCTCTATATCCACATAATTGGCTCCGGTATCCCAGCACCGGAGCAGCCAGGTGACAAGCTGCTCAACTATGCAGCGACCAAAATCTTTTCGCATATCTCGTGGCTCACGCTGGTATAGGTTTCGGGTAACTACTGTTGTTTTTTCAACATCCCCAGCTTCATCCTCCTGCATCGCTGATGAAAAAAGGCACTAGGTGTAATTGTTAATGGTTTCCGAGATATAGTTTACAAAGTACAGAGTCGACGACAGTGTTGAGTACAAATACCAAGTTAAAGTCATGGCCAGATATTTCATCATATCGTTAGCTATTGTTACGCCGCACAGTACCATAATGATCTTAAACCAGGGCCCGGAAAAGTAAAACAGCACAACAGGGATCACATACAGAAAGTAACGTGCTATAAAATTCAGTGTGGAATACAGCCACAGCAGACCTGAGATTAAAGCAATCAACATTCTGATTAGCAACGATTAAGCAGCTCTAATACTTATACCAATTTTAGTTTAACATACGCTGGTCAGATCTGTCGTTATCTCAACCCTTTGGGCCCCACGTTGGGCGCCAAAAAGACTGTTGTGGTTTAACCCGGCCGGCAGCTAAACACCACACAGCCGTTCGCTCACCCTCCCCCCTCCCTCTCTGGGATGGGGGAGAGAAACGGGAAAGTGAAGCCTGTGGGTTGAGGTAAAGACAGTTTATTAAGAGAGAAAATAATAATAATAATAATAATAATATGTACAAACAAGTGATGCACAATGCAATTGCTCACCACCCGCTGACCGATGCCCAGCCCAACCCCGAGAGCCAGCCCCCCACCCTGGCTAGCCACCCCTATATATTGTTCAGCATGACGTCAGATGGTATGGCATACCCCTTTGGCCAGTTTGGGTCAGCTGTCCTGGGGCTGTCCCCTCCCAGCTCTTGCTGCCCCCCCAGCCTGCCTGCTGGCAGGACAGAGCGAGGAGCTGAAAAGTCCTTGGCTTAGTGTAAGCATTGCTCTGCAGCAATTAAAACATCAGCATGTTATCAACACTCTTCTCATCCTAATCCAAAACATAGTACCCTACCAGCTACTAGGAGGAAAAATAACTCTGTCCTAACTGAAACCAGGACAGGCAGTCACCCTAACTCCCCTCAAATGAAGCCAGAAACCAGATACTTGTTTCGCTTTGGCATGAAAGAAAAAACTAATTTTTGCCCTACATTACTTTCTGAAGGTCTTGTTCTTTTCAACGTAGTCAAGACATAACATTTGTCTCAACTGAGACTCCCAGAAGCAGAAACTGACAGTCAAGAAAGGAGACTGAATGACAGCAAGTTTGCATCCTCTAATTGGAATTATTTGGGTTCATTCCCTTCCAGCTTTAAACGGATGAGCTTTCAGTCTGCATCTGCTACAGAAAGGGAAGAAACTACGGTAGAGAGTTTACAGCTAGTGGAGGTAATGGATTGAAAAGGATCCTTAAGTCACCCATAGCTGGATAATCAAATGGGAAACTATGCTTAAATTTAATTTCAGTGCTAAATCACAGGCTGAGAGCTCTCTGTTGACTAGACACAATAAGAAAATCTCCCTTTAGTAGCAGACGTGGAGCAGCTGATACAGTCTAATTAGGCACATCATAGTGCACTGTTATAGAGATAATCTATGCAGTGTAAAGCTCCCATAATGATAGCTATATTTTTCTCCTTATTGTGATGGCTGTGATGACAGTTCAGGTTAACAGCATCCTGCAACTCCTACCGCCTCGTGACTGCAATTCAGATCGAGTAGACAGAAGGTTGCTTCACTCTGAAGAAGCAAGGTTTCCTTCCAAGTTTCCCAGGAGGTATGCATGGGGCCAAGTTGTCATCAGGGAGCAACCTCCATCAAGTCCTCTCTAATGATGTTTGTGCAAATGGCAGAAGTACTGAACTCCCAGACATCACTGATTTCCTGAACAATATGCTTGGGATAAAAGGACTTGAAAGTGAAAAGAAGAAATCCAATAAGAGGCTTTCGTATGGTCAGACATATTATGCACATGAATTACACTATCCCAATCTTGTTGGGCTGTGCTGGGTCTAGCTGGGATGGTAACTTTCCCTGCAGCAGCCCATACAGTGCTATGCTCTGCACTTGTAGCTAAAACAGCAGTGGTATCACACTGGTGTTGTGTCTGCTGCTGAGCAGTGCTGGCACAGCATCAGGACTTTCTCTAGCCCTCCTAGGGGGTGGGCAAAAA
>JAACYQ010019311.1:0-11128 GCA_011075105.1 Heteronetta atricapilla
GGGCGGGCCGTGGGAGCGCGGCGGAGCCGGGCCACGGCCTGAACGGAGGCCCCGAGCCTCCCGGCGGGGAGGCGGCGCGGGCCGGGCCGGGCCGGGCCTTCCCCAGCGGCGGCTGCGGGCTCGAGGTCCCTGCCCCGCGCCCCGGCTGTGCCGCCGGGCCCTGCCCGCCCCCGGTGCCAGGGATGTTGGACGGAGCCCTCCCGCCCGGGTGTCGCCTCACCAGGCTGCAGGGCCCTGAGCTCGGTGCCCACCGCCGTGCTGCCGGCCAGGCCGCGGCTGCTGCTTGGAGCTGGGCCTGGGGTTTGCCCCGGGGCCGGGGTAACTGTGGGATGGAAACCGGGCAGGGGCTCCCGGGGCAGACCCCAGTACTCAGCTGAGGTTTGCTCTGCGGTGAAGCTTCAAACCTCTCGCAGCTCTCGCTCAGAAAAGCCTCGGCCAATGCAGTACAGATCGCCATTGTGGCTGCTGGTGTTGCCCCTGTTTTAGAGGGAAGGGGAAGCGCTGTCAGCGAAGTCAGCTCTCCGCTCTCGTACAGGTTCTTCTGGATGTCACACCGCAGGATCCGAGACCCTTCCGCACTGTGAGGGCAATGCAGGGAACGCTGTCACATGCAGCTCGTTTTCACATCTTCCCAAGCGGGAGAGCTGGGTTTGTGTACATGGGGCTTTTGTTTTGCTTCACTTCATCCCTGCCTTGGCTTAGCATGAGGGAAGGCAAAGGTAGGGCAATCTGCTGCCCTGGGGAGGAAGGTGCCATGTTTGTACTGGCTCTTATCTTGTGGAATAATTCCTTCCAAGGCCTCAGACAAGGCCCCCGGAAAGCTCTCTGTGCACAAGCAAACCTTGCCTACAGGAGAGTCACGGTGTGGAACCAGGTCCAGCAGCAGAAGAGCTTTGTCTCCACAGCCTGCAAGCCGCCCATTTCCCTGCTGGCTGCTGGGATATGCTGCCCATGCTGGGCCAGGGGCCATCACTGGGGCAGCTCAGACCCGGTCTTGCCATCCTGCTGCTCCCCATGCCAGCAGTTTGCTTTCCATATGAGCTGTGCCAGTCCCTGAGTACCTCAGCTTGCTGGTGCTGTCTGCAAGGTCCGATGAGATGCTTTACTGAACTGTGACACAATACCTGATCCAGGTTTTGGGAAATGCAAAACTTGTGAAAACAGTTTAAAATTGGCGCAGGAGTTCAGTGCATCATAATTACAGCATTTTCAGATAGATTAGTGGCCACCCACCTATAAAATAAACCCCAAGTTACTGAGCCTCTTTTGAGTTGCAGAGCCCCAAGCATCCCCTGGATAACACATTGTCTCTTCTCTACCTTTATTTGCTGGAAACAACCATGCCCAGGGCAGAGCTGGTGGAATGCAAGCAGGCAGTGCCTCTGCCAGCAGAGCTCTCTGCAGTCGCAGCATGCACCAGGACTGTCCTGGACAGTCCTGGACAGCAGGCAGAGGCAGTGGTGCCAGCAAGCTGAGAAATCTGCAGAAAGGGAAGTCAGGCTCTATCTGGACAAAAAGTTTCAGTGCACGTGGAAGGGAGACAGGTTTGGATGAGGGGCAGGTGCATGTGTAAGGAGGAGACCTTGTGGGAGCCCTTCAGACCCACGCTCACTGTGTCGCCAGCCCAGTGCTGCAGGGAAGCCTTTCCAGGAGACACCCAATGTCCTGGACTGGAGCATGGGGTGAGAAGGTCAGGACCTGCTGCCATTGTTATCCAGAGCCACCTCCTGCAATCGGCCCCAAACAAACCTCTTGTCTCCAAACAATGAAAAATCCTGCTCCAGTTGCAAACTTGGGTCCTAAACCTGCTGCCTGGGAAGCAGCCCCTGCAGCTCATGTCCCGGGGAACAAAACACATTCCCACGCAGAGCAGGCCAGTAGGGAATGCAGCCACAGACTTTATTCCTGGAGAGACTTTGTTGCCATGTGGCCTCTTGCAAAGCCACACGGACAAATGTGCCTGAGCTGAAGCAGGATCAGGTCCTTGGAACCCAGCCTGAGAATAACAAGCAAGAATGAGGAACACGGCTGGCGTGTATGAGCGTGCAGGGAGCCTTCATCAATTTCAGATGCTGCTCTGTGTCTATCTTTAAAAATCAGTACATTTTCTGATTAAAAATAAAACCTTACACGTCATGACTCCAGCAACGCAGGCTGGGCTGTTGTGCTATTTATTTTTAAAGAGAACAATATAGCAGCTGAGTTATTGTGACAGCTCCTGAATATTGTGCAGTAGCTTTTTCCCTTCGATATCTCCATATTAGTGAAAACTGTGACAGCTCCATGCCAAGGATTATTAATAGTGCAGGCAGGCTTTACGTCCCTGCAGAATAAGGTCTGGAAAAGAGGGTGGATGATCGTCCCCAGCAGGTCAGCATCCTGGTCCCCATTTTCCATGCAGAGAGAAGGAGGCATCCTGGTGAGGGCTCAGCACGAGGGCAGTGAGATGCAGTTTCCCATTGGTGTGTGCGGGACCCAGCCCAGGCCACTACTATTCCCCAGTGAGGCAGACGAATGAGGGGATGATGCAGGTTCAGGGGGGTTCAGCCCTCATATGAGTGGCAATTCGGATACGTGCTTCAGAGGGTTCCCTTCTCTGGCCCCAGCACAGCCCAGGTGACAGTCCCTGCTCCCTTACAGGCATTACATGCCTCTTACATGGGTGATAATGTTGAGTGCGGAGGAATTGTGGAGAATGCAAATACTCTGCTTTCAGTCACATGTTGGAAGCCAGGGCCGGGGGCTGGCTCCCACGCTCATCAGCAGCCGTGCTGGTGCAGCTGCAGCTCCGTGAGCACTCCAGGGACCTGAGCTGGGCACCATGTCCTGAGGCAGCGCCCCACAGTTGGGAGCCTCTTGCAGGGCTGCTGCCTCCCTCTTCATTTTGCTCCTGCTTCGTTTGCATGGGGAAGGTGCTCCTGCTCCTAAAAAAAACCCTTGGAGCACGCACGTGGGGCAGGAGGCTCACATTTGGTGCTAGTTTGGAAGAACAGATTGTGTGTATTCCCCGAGACACTGGAGGCCTCAGCCACAATGCCAGCTGCCCTGTGCAGCACGCTGGTAAGGAGAGACGGCCTGAAATACATCAGGGTTGTTTCTCCCACATGGCAGAGAGTTTGCCTGTGTTGGAGGTGCTGGAGGCTGACCCTGCATGCTGTGCTGGCAGAGGGGCTGCTCTCTGCTCTTCCCCACCCGGCATATTGCAGGGGGTGGTCATGGTGCAGAGCTGGGACAAACCTCAAGGCAAAGTGTCCAGAGCCAGTGGCTTGCCTCATCAGTGCCTCGGGTGGGACAAGGAAGGCAGCCAGGGCCAAAGGTGCGTCCCTTACCCCGCCTGGCTGCAGGTCCCATGCAGGGGTTCCACCAAGCCAGTAGTGCTGCTCTCCTCTGCCTGCTTGCCCCTCCAGCACTCCACTGGGTGTTACTATAAATTTTAAATTGATTTTTTTTTTCCAGTTGAGATAAAGCAGCAAAGGTGCCATGGAAGAATCTGAAAGGACAGGTATTCCTGCCAGAGCCACAACACATTTGTCTTTGATGCCAATAGGACCAGGATGTTCCTGTGGCTTATGAACTTCTTTAAACAGCAGGGATAATTGTGAGAGCAGACTGAACCTGCGGAAACAGAGGCAGAAGGACTCCTCCCAGGACCCTGGTGCTCGGCAGCAGCTCGCTAGCTTGGGCAGCGCACGCCATGCCATCAAACGCTGCATGCCTGGGACTGGGCACAGAGGGGCAGCCCAGCACCAGCTCCCGGGCAGCTCCAGCGGGAGCGGGTGAAGGGAAGGAGCATTTCAGCTTCCTCCCGTCCCTGCAGAAGCACGTGTTGTCCTGCTCGGCCTTTCTGCCTGTCTGTAACAGCACGCTGGTGCTCCCTTCCAAGCAGAAAATGAAATGTTCCCTTATTGGCTTTTATGTTGGCTACAAAATGTTCCATTTTATCTATTTTATCTTTTTTTATTATTATTATTATTTTCTCTCCTTGCTTTCTTCCAGGAAACACTCTAATTTATGGTATAATCTTGGCAAATCCCAGTCCTGAAGAACACAAACTCACTTGTGCCCAGTAAATGGCACTTTAATGGGCTATCTCCAGATGGCCAACATACCTGCCTCTAAAAAGGGGGAATTATAACCTTGCCCAAGCAGCGAGCCTGCACGTTTCAGCCGGGATGAGGCTGGCCTGGGCACAGCAGTGAAGGATGGGGGATCTTTAAACACAGCCTGGTACACAGTGGGGTCCCATGGCACAGGCAAGGGGGATTCTCCAGGGCAGGGAGGGGGCCCTGAGTATGTGCAGGAGCTCTCAAGTGAACCACTCTAACAAAGCTGCCAAAAATAAATCTCCTTAATGAAGAGCCTTTGTAAATTATTAAGATGTTATATCCCACTCCAGCACTGGTTCAAGGAGACAGGCTGCAAAGAGACTTTCTTCTCTGAAGCTCTGGACACAAGGTGAAAGTCATGCTGTCACTGCAATGGAAATGCTAGATATAAGATCCTACTTTTATCCTGGAGAGGAGAAAAAGTTTTTTTTTAAAAGTCATATTTTTTTTTTAACCCACAATTAAAGAGGAAGAAATAAAAAAGGCCCAGCAGCAATTCAGGCCCTGAGACAAGGAAGGCTTTTTGATTTTTCCCTTCAGGGCCACTCCTGAGAGCCACAAGCTGGCCACATGCACAAGTGCTTTGCAGCGTCAGGGCTGAGAAATCTGGGCAATGCACACTGCAGCATGGGGCCAGACCCCATGGGCCAGCTCAGCTGCGCTTTGATCGCTGAGGGCTCTGACTGCCACGGCTTGCACAGGGAGCAAAAGCCTTGTGCAAAGTTTCCCAGTTGCCTTCAGTGTGGAACCACACAGTTTCCAGTGCTTTGAAGCTGCAGGGGTTAATTCTGTGTTTTTCTTCAGTCTAGGACTACATTTAGGCTTCTCTTTCTGTCCTTCCTTGCTATCAGCCGTCTGCTGGCCCAGTCAGCAGGGACTGCCTGTGGGAGGGTGCTGCGCCTCCTGGCGCACTGGGGTTGGCACTGGGACAGGGAGGCTGGTATCCCAGGTGGCTCCTGCCTGCTGTCCCCACGCAGCCCATGCTGCAACTGTGCTGGGACCACTGGGACCGTGCTGCAACCATGCTGTGGCTGCAGGGCAGAGCTCGCCTCCCCATCCGTCACCCCCATGGGGCTGCCCCAGCCTGTGCCCTGGGCCAGTCACTGACCCAGATGCAGCAGGGCCTGCACTGCCCAAAGGCTTTGCCCAAAGTCTCCCCAAATCAAGAAGGAAAAATGTGGAACTGCTGCATGGATGTGCACATCCAGCTAGGGGTTGCCGGTGGGCAGGAGAGGTGCACTCCAAGGGGGAGCCTTGCTCCATGCAGGATTTCTGCAGTTGGTAAAACACTTCTGTACTCTTTGATCAGTTTTTACTGGTGACTTGGAATAAATGGGCTCCATACCTTGTGGTGGCTGCTCCCCTTCTGCTGTCGCCTTTTTTTTTTTTTTTTTTTTTTTTTTTTTTTTTTTTTTTTTCTGAATGATTAGGAGTAATTACCACCCTTTTTGCCAGCCAAAGTGTAAGGAATGGATCACACTTTTTGCAGGAGGCAGGAAAGGGATTTTGCAGCTGAGGCACAATGAGGAAGCACATTGCAAGCATGCCTGGAGTTGCTGCTCCCAAGGCAGGGCTGGGACAACATCAAGGTCCAGCAAGGGTCTTAGCTCAAGCGGCATCCCTGAGGCACATAGTGGAGTCAGGAGGTTTGGGGCTGCAACACTGAGAAGGTTCAGGGGAATTCACCCAGGCCTGTGACCATAAGCAGGCTTCTGGGGTGACTAGTTTCCAGAATTGTGCCCAAACCCCTCTGCACCCACAGTGGCGATGTCTGGAGGAGCCTGGTTCCGGCAGGGTCAGCAGGGGCTGGGACTTCAGCTTCAGCCAGGGGCACACAAGGGCCCTCACCCCCCTCTGTGTCTGCTTCCCTGACTGGACAAAGGGAGCAATGAAATACAGATTTTAAGGGCAGAAGGGATCATCCAGGCTTTATTCCTGCCTAACGTGAGGCAGATAACCTCTTGCATGTACCCTACATCTCAGTCCTCCTGCCCCTGTGCAGGATCAGTGCTCACTGACTGCACAGAAGCTCCAACAAATGAATGTTTGCAGCGGTCTCTGAGATACACACAGGGAAGACAGATTACTACATCCTTAAGTGTCTTCCTGTACTCAGCTAGTTCAGCAGCACTGCTTTCCAGGTAGGGAGAACATTTCTTCCTGACCTCAATTTATGACAAAACATTGAAGCATGAGGCTGGATTGATTGCACAAGGAGATTGTGTCTTAGTTAACTCATGTGAATGCTGCAGCAGCTGTGCTAATTCATCATTCCTTTATTTATGAAATCTACGTGCAGGTTGAGTGCAATTAAATGATGTGCTTTGGAATACCAGGAGATGAAAGGATCATGGTAAATGTAGGTTTGTTATCCTGATTTACCATGCACTGAGCCCACCTACAACAGCCACGATAAACCAGATGCGAAACATAAGGTTTTAAAAACTGTAATCCAGCAATTGCTGTCACAGGCTGCATTTGTCAGCATGTTTGATCTGGGCACCTTTCCCACTCTTTCAGAGAACTGAAGTCTCCTTGTGACATCTTATTGTGACAGATAGCTCAAGAGCTTGTAAAAATAATTGGGGGGGGGGGCGGGGAAAGGCTGAAACATTTGGCACCTGCTTGGCAGTAACACTCGGCATGCCCAGGCTTTAGGAGGAGGCCTTGCACACTTCGCAGGTATTTGTTAAACTTGTGGCTTCCTGGGTGGTATTTTCAGACCTTGGAGCTGCAGCACAGGGAAGGAGCTGATGGGAGGGGATCGTGGCTAATGTAAGGCTGGCGCTGCCATTGTGATTCTAGGGGTGTGAAGAGGTGGGCTGACAAGTGAGAAGCGCAAGGAGCAGTCAAGAAACCTCTGTGTGAAGGGGAGAACTTGGGGTGGCAGTCACAGGCCCGATGTTTACAGCTTTATCCAAAAAATATGGGCTGGCTGGTGGCACAACTCCACTGCAGGCACAAGGAATATCTCAGGCCTGCTGCAGCCCCTTCTCCTTGCCCTGTTCCAGAGGCCCCTGCAGCGATCCCGGGGGTCCTGGACACTCAGCACCAGCAGTCAGGGCAGCATCTAGCCGCTGCCGCTCCTTCCCAGGCAGCGTGATGGAGTCGCTGCTGCTGCAAGTGTGCGTAAGAAACCTTGAAAAGGATGAAAAAGAAGGGGTGCGGCTCTGAGAGCAACAGACACGCTCGGGAGAGGCTCTGAAGCGATTTCTATTTAAATGGCAGCTGCCGAGCAGCGTGACGCCCAGACCGGAGCAGAAGGAGCACCGTCTCCTGTCCTGGGTCCCCCACATTTGAGGGGAGCCTCGCAGCCCCGCGCGGGGCCCGACACGCACCAAGGCCGCCCTGCGCCGCTGCACCCCCGGCTCCGAGCCCCGAGGCCCGGCCAGCCCCAAGCCCACCCGGGCCGCCCGCAGCCTGGCGCGGCGCTGCTGCCCTCTGCCGGGCGCCGCGGGCCCGGCCCCGCTCGCCGCCGGCGTCGGGGAGCCCGGTTTCGGTCCCCGTCGCCCTGCCACGGGTGCCCGGCCACGGGGCTCGGCCGCGGCCCTGCCGCCAGGCTGGGGGCGCCCGGGGGCTGCTCTGCGGCGCGGCTCGCCGGCCGCCCGCACCTCCCCTCCGCTCTCCTGCAGCCGTTCTCCGCTTCCCCCCTCCCCTCTCCTCCTGGCCGCGTTCCCTCGTTTCTTTCCGTTTTGATCTTGCTGTGTGTTGTGAACTGTCCTTTTCCAGCCTAGAGCTACGAGGAGGTGCCGTCGGTGCCAGCTGCCGACACCCCACCCTCCCAGCCTGCTCCCTGCAAAGAGGCATTAGCCACGCACAGGCCACCCCGCAGCTTGGGAGGGGCGATCTGGGCTCAGCTGGAGAGAGGCTGAGGAGTGAAACCCCACAGCTGCATTTTTTGAACACCTCGGGGATAAACCTTCATCTGCCCTAACAGAAAACAGTGCCCCAGGGAGATCTGTAACTTTGCACCATGTCTCTGCCTCTGATGGGAGCTGAAAGCTCATCTGAGAGATGATTTTTAGCAGCTAGTTGGGGTTGCTTTTTTTTTTTTTTTTTTTTTCTTTCCCCACAGCTAAAGGAAACAAATATTCAACTTATAAAATAATAGCAAAGCAGAGGATGTAATCAGGGTACTGATTCAGCAAAGTGTGCACTGAAAGGGGCATGTGCCTATCAGTGTGTATGTGTCTGGCTGAGCTGGGGATCCTGTGCTCAGAGCACCTGATTCCTGCATTAAGGAGGGAGTAGTTCTCATGGTCTGGTTGCAATCTGCTTTCTTAAGCCATTAAAATTAAGTTTAAGATTAAGTTGTTGATTGAACAGCTGCAGCAAAATGCATCTGGGATGTTCTTGCTCCCTTCCCCTCACTTCCAAGCATATGGAACTAAAAAGCACCTAAAAATGAGGCCAGAAAGGAGAAAGAAAATGGGACTTTGAGATGTCTGAAATTCTTTACAGCAAGGTGTGCTCACATCCTGATGGGCCCAGTGACAGAATATCCTTTTTATAGGATATTATAAGGGCTGGGACTTTCCTCCCTATAAATGAATGGGGGGTTGTCACTGCGCTTAATGTTAACGGCTGCAAATATGGGTCACAAAGATAGCTGCTCTGAAGCAGCTTGACATGTTCAGGATCATCTTCCTGGGAAATGCTGCTTATTAAGTCATTCATGTAGAACTTATGAAGCCCCCCAAAAAAACACGAGGATCCCACGCACTTGCTAGCCTGCTAGAAAATAGAGGCAGGACTAGGTAGATTGGCAAGAACTCCTCCGCTCAGACAAGCAGGTTCTGGGCAGAAGCCAATACTACTGGAGGGTGCACGGCAGCAGGAGCCTGAGGAGGATGCCTGGAAGCTTTTGACATTTGCTGACAATAGCAGTTGTGGTGGGCTGCCAGGGAAGGCAGGGAAGGGTGAGTGGAGAGAAAGGTAGTGAAAGAAACGCCCAGTCTACAGACACAGCAACGCAGGTGGGGCGGGGAAATGGAGATTGGGGGTTAGGGACTTCCACAGTACAGCACTGACCAAGCTGAGGGAAAATCCGGGTCTCCTGCTTTTTAGGTGAGATCCTGAGCACTGAAACTTTTCCGTTAAGGCAGAAAAGGAGGAAGTAGGCAGACTGTAATTGCTTGAAGACCAGCATTTCTGATGTCCTTAAATTGATGGTTTGAGCAGGATTCATCACAATGGACGTCTGTCTGCAAGAACCAAGCAAGTGGTCCAGAGGATGGATGCAAATTTTCTTTTTCTTTTGGCAGGCAGTGAAAGCTTCTCCAGTATCTTTTGGCCTTTAGATTTGACTGTGTTCAGGGGAAGGTAACCAAAACAATAGCCTCTAGCATATAGCACCTTGCAGTTCAAAGCAGCGTAAGAATCCTCACTAGGTAACTTCAGCACCTCCTGAGACACACTATCCATCTTGCACTCACAACCTGAGGACATGCAAAGCAGTTAAGTGACTTGCCTGAAGTCAGAGAGCAAAGCTGGAGAGGATATAGAAAATTAAGTCTTTCTGCCTCTGGAGCTCACTGTGACTTGGATTCTGCATGTCTAGAACATGTCTGTCTGTAGAATAATATTCATCTGCCAAAGCAGAATACTTTCACCTCCTTCACCAGACATCAGTAACGAGGGAGTAACATTCACCGAGCAGTCTCTCATCTGCTAGATGTATCTGGAAGAGAAAGTAAGAGATTTTAAGAACAAGAGGTGAGTATTAATTCTGTGAAAGGCCAAACTATGAAGAGAATGCAAAAAAAAAAAAAAAAAAAAAAAAAGTTGGAATCTTCTCTTATGTGAGGATAAGATATCAAAGGACCAGGTGGAATTCAGGTGCAAAACAGAACCTGATGACTATGAATACATTGTGTTTGTGCCTCAGCCAGACTGCCACGACATGGGGACTAGCAAGCCACAGCACACACCAGGCAGGTAACCAGGCAGGCAGATATGTAACAGCTGTATCGCACTCTCCTAGTCCTGCAAAAAGCTGGTTACATGCAGTCCTTCAGGCATAGTTGACTGAGAAAGATGAGTGACTCCAGCCCAGGGGAGGTGGGAATGCCCTACAGACAGGACGGGCAGTGTTGGAGCTGGGGGTCCATAAATACTCTGAAATGCCAGCAGGAGCACCTGCAAGAAGAGTGAAAGACTGCTTAACCTGAGGGGCTGGGGAGGCTGAGCTTGAGACAGAGCAACACCAGATGGGACAAGAGAAACCAACGCTAGCAGGGAGAGAGGTGGTAATAGAGATTTCTTATTTGGGAAGTTTTATGTGCATCTGTTCACCTTGTAAGGAGGAATATGCAGCGGTCTCGCTTTGCCTAACCCCCTCTTCCTGGGAAGAGAGGTTTGAAGCGCGTGGAGAACAGCAAAGCACGTTCAGGTCGATAGGGGCGGGGGGGGCTGTCGAATCCAGACGCGGTCTGTGGAAGCGGGAGCCCTGGCACCCGGCCGCCACGACAGGCCGCAGCAGGGGCGTCTGGCAACGCCTGCAGCCGCACAAAATCCCCGCGTACGAGGGGAGGAAGGCGGTTCAACAGGACGTGCTCCGCCGGCGGCGGGAGGCCGGAGAGCGGGCAGCGGCTCGGAAGGGATGCGCCTGCTGCGGGCGGGGCAACAGCACGGGGCCCTAGCACACGGCAGCTGGGGACCGGGGCACGACCGGGTCGGGACCGGGGGGCCCCAAGAGGGCCGAGAACTGCCGCGGGCCCGCGGGCCTGGCCGCCCCCGGGGCCCCAGTAGCGCAGGGGCCGGGCCAGGGCCCCGCAGTCTGCGGCGGCCCGGCGCCCCCCGGGCCCGTCCCGCCATGGCCGCCCAGTCCGCCACCGTCCCACAATGCCCCGCGGCCCCGCCCCGCCCCACCCTGGGATCGCGCGGCGCGGGGCCCGCCCCCCTCGCGGCCAACCAAGCTTACGCTCCGGTCGCAGCGGAGCCCCGCCCCCCGGCTGCGCCGGCCCCACCCCGCCGCGCGCCGCCGCTCTCATTGGCGCGGGCGGCTGTCAGTCAGCGCTTGT
>MU014092.1:423-35601 GCA_011075105.1 Heteronetta atricapilla
TTTTTTGGGGGGTGGGGACATTTTAGGGGGTGAGTGGGGACGTTTTGTGGGGGGACACGGGGACATTTGGGGGGATGTGCGGGCATTTGGGGGGGCATGGGGAGGTTTTTGGGGGTGGTTGGGGACCTTTTGGGGGTGATTGAGGACATCTGGGAGGGACCTGGGGACATTGGGGGCGGTGGGGAGGGCTCTGCTTGAGCCCAGCTGCACTGGGGAGGGGCCTGGGGGGTCCTTGGGGGGGGGGGGCAGGGGGGAGGGTCAGAGTCAGGGTTGGGGTCAGGGTCGCATTTGGGGTTGGGGTTGGGGTCAGGGTCAGCCGGGTTTGGCCTGAAGCTGGTTTTGGGGCTCAGGGTTCTGCTCATGGCTTCCTGTGGGGTCGGGGCGGGTTTGGGGTGGCGAAAGGCTGGGGGTTATCTCGGGGTTCGGTCCGCGTGCTGTTTTCCTGGCTGGGTTTTGGGGTTGGTTCGGGGGCACCTCGCGTTTACGTTTGGGTTGGGGCCGGCTTCTGGCTTGGGGATTTTTCTCTTTGGGGTCCGGCCGCCTTTCGGGTGCGGTTTGGGAACGGGGATGGGGCTCGGGTTGGCTTTGGGGGCCGGTCTCTTTCCCTCGCCGTTCCTGAAGCTGCTTCCGAGGCTGGAATTGGGGTTTTGGGGTTGAAACGGGCTCCGATGGAAGCTCAAAGCTTTGAGCAGCGGGACTTGCACGTGAATTGTCCCAAACTGCTGCGAATTCAGGCCAAGTTCCTGGAACATCTCAAAAAAAAAAAACAACTGGTGGGGAAGAGGGAGAAGCTCGGTAATTTCCCAAATCCCTGGATTTTGATGTCAAGCCGCCCCTCTCCCTGGGCAGTCTGGTGGAGCTCCGCAGCGCAGTCATCGGCCCGTTTGTATCATTTCTAAGAGAAAAAAATTATAATCAGCCTCAATACAAAACTTTGCAGAAGTCTGAGCCTCCGTCGGTCCTTTTGGGGAATCTTTGGCGGGCGATGCCAAGGTCCCAACGGCACCGAGGGGGCTGCAGGGAGGGCGGTGAGGAAGAGGAGGGCGAAGCCTCACGGCCAGGTTTGAGCCCAGGCTGCAGAAGGAGCGGAGAAGAGCTGAGTGCTGGAGCCCCTGAGTGATTGGGGTTGGTGGCAACCTCAAAGAAAGAAGATGTTTGGAGCAGAAACGGCCAGGATTTAGGGACAGCACGAGAACGGATGTTCATAGGGGGGAAGAGAGCGTCAAAATAAGGCTGGAAGTGAGTTTGGGAGCAGGGTCTTTGGTGAGCAGTGAGCTTTTGGGGGAACTCAGGCATCGACAAACCCCTGGAATCACAGAATTACTGAATCCCAGAATAATTAGGGTTGGAGAAGCCCTCTGAGATCCTCTGGTCCTACCACCAATGTCACCACTAAACCACGTCCCCGAGCACTGCGTCCAAGCTTCGTTTTTAAAGCAATGCCCTTCGAGGCCGGGGAGACATCGGTGAAACCAGAGAGATGAGAAAAAAGCCCCCATGAGGCTGGGGAGAGGGATGGGGAGAGGGGAGGATCGGCGAGCAGGCGGCAAAGCCCCTGGAGGAACACCTTCGTCTGGGATGGCCCCCACTGGGACCCGTTAGGGCTTGCAGAAACCTCCACGTTTGCTTCTGACTTCAACCTCCTGAGAGCTCGCTTCAGCTCCCTCTCGGCATCTGCAGAAATGCGCCAGGGCGCTCGTTAAAACACACAGAAGTCCTAATTAGCCAAGACACCGGCCGTAACTGTCTTCAAGTCTTGCGTGGCCAATTGGGGAAATAACAGGCGTGGAATGAATAAGGGAAGATTTCAGTGGCTAGCTAAGAAAAAGTGGATCTCTGCCGTTTTTCAGATTTCTTTATTTTTCAGCTTAAAGAATCAACGATGCCAATAGTCCCTGATACCCATCCAGAAGGTCTCCTACTGGAGCTTGCAGGCATGGGAAAAGGGAAAAGGAAAAGGAGGTTCCTCGCCATCAGAAAATGGATGGCCACTGACCCCCCCCTTGGCTCTTGCCAGCCACCCAGGGCTCTGAGATCTCAAATCTTTCCATTTTCTGCTGTGGTCTGAAGCGGTACAGCTCCTTTGCCTCATTTTTTCCCCTTCTTTCTTTCTTTCTTTTTTTTTTTTTTTTTGACATTTTGCCACTTGCATCCAGCCCACAGCGCGACAAAAACGCGATTTTTGTGTCAGGCCCAGCACCCCGCCGAGCACTTGCTGCACGGCATTGTGCATGCTAATCCTCACTCTGTCCCAATTTCTTAATCCCCGGGGGATTGGGGACGGCGTTAAACAGCACTGGCCCAAGCGCTGATCGGTGACGGATAAACCAGCACCGAAAAACCCTCGAGACACGGTGCTGCTGATCGCATTTGGGCCTGAGGGTGCTGGCAATTTCCCACATGCTCTATCTCTGTATCTCTAACTATATTTATCTTAATACCCTCTATCTGGTCCCTATCTCACTGATTCACTGAGAAATAAACCATGGGAGATGGTGGCAGATGTCTTGCTATGGTCAAGGTGCACAACGTCCCCTGTCCCCCTTGTGCACATTGTGTCACAGAAGGCAGTTAGGAATTCCCTTCCTTCATCTAATTAGATCATCTAATTGTCGGAATTGGATGATATTCGAGGTCTCTCATAACTCAAACCAGGATTTTATGATTATAGATCCCCCTGCCACAGGCAGGGACACCTTCCCCTAGACCAGGCTACCCCCATCCCCATCCAACTTGGCCTTGGGCACCCACATCTCCTCTGGGTGACACCCCAGTGCCTCAGCACCCTCATAAGAAATTATTTCTTCCTCAAATCTAATCTAAATCTGCCCTGTTTTAGTTTAAAACCCTTATTCCTTTTCCTATCACTACTCTCCCTGACAGAGTCCCTTTCCAGCCTTCCTGTGGTCCCCTTGAGGAGAAGGCCTCCATCAGGTGCCCCTGGCATCTCCTCCAGAAATCGCCAATCCCATCCCAATTCAGCAGGTGTTTTTAGTTTCTATATGCACCTTCATGCTCGTCTGGAAGATGGGAACAACATCCCTGTTTTCCAGACACGAGGAACCTCCTCAGTCTCTGGCCTTTCCAAAATGGCCGAGGGCGCTGAGGGCCCTCAGGCCTCGATGGCCTCCACAGCCTCACCCAGGACTTCCACCCACCCTGACCCCCGCCTGTGGGTCCCATTTAAGCTCAGTTTGGGCCTTCCAGTCCTCGACAGGTGTATTTTGTAGAAGAGCTGGTTCCTAGCCATGGACATGCTCATGGCTGGTTGTGGATTCTGTGTCAGGCTGACTTCCCAGCCTTGGCCATAGTGGGGCCCAATTTGCACCTAAAGATTGACTTTTTAGGCCCAGACCTGCCTGCTGACCTGGGCTGTTGGTTGAGCCTGGCTTCCGTCCCCATTTCTGCCCGGCTCACCTCACTCAGGCACTGTGGGACTTGGTCATGGCCAGGGGAGGCTACTGTACTGTTGGCCACTTTGCCCCCCTTGGCTCCCATCCCTTGGGGAGGAGACGGCTCTCCTCTCTCCCTCGTAGCTTACACAGCAAGGGGGGATGTGTCATGTTGTCATTCTAGTTTTTATTTTGCTTTACTAAACCTCTAGTGGTCTCCTTTGCAGTCTGTGATTATAACCCCATGACAGATTTTAATAGGATTGAATCTGGCACTCTGGAAACCTTTGGCTTGTCCCACAGCTCTGACCAGAACTGCAAGAGAAACCTGAGCCTTGGCTCCTTGGTGTTGGAAGGGTGCTGCCAAAGCAGAAAATCTGGAACGTGTACATGGATATATAAGGTTCATCACCCCTCCCCGACCATCAGCAGCCTTTGCTGATGGTGCCTGCACCAGAGGTTGAACCCAACTTGTCCTAGTCTGGCTTGAGAAGTTCTGCTCCACCTTCTGGAGGGGGGGGCATGGGTGGGATTTTGATTTTCTATGCCTATGTGGAGCACAAGTCCTGTGGAGCAGCTGAGGGAACTGGGGTTGTTAGCTTGGAGAAGGGGAGGCTCAGAGATCTTAATGCTCTCTACAACTCCATGAAAGGAAGGTGTGGGGTGCTGGGGGGGTCAGCCTCTTCTCACAGGTAATGAGTGATAGGACTGGAGGGAATGGTCCCAAGTTGCACCGGGGAGGTTCAGGCTGGAAATGAGGAGACATTTCTTGTCAGAAAGAGCAATCAGGCACTGGGACGGGTTGCCCATGGAGGTGGTGGAGTCACCGTCCCTGGGGGTGTTCAAGGGAAGGTTGGACATGGTGCTTGGGGAGCTGGCTTAGTGGTAACATTGGTGCTAGGGGATGGTTGGACCAGATAGATGATCCTGGAGGCCTTCTCCTACCCTAATGTTTCTATGATTAGAGGGCACAGCACTGGCCTGCCCAGCAGTGGGGAGACCCCTGTCCCCCCAGGACTCCCCCCAGGCTAGGGGTGACGGTGTCCCCAGGGGGATCCTGACCGAGGTGCGGAGCACCTACCGTGAGCTCTGCCTGGAACTTCTCCCTGCTCTTGGATCTCGGAGGTCTTTTCAAACCCTAATGATTCCATGATCCTATAGGCACTGCCAGTAATGTGGTAAGGGGGAAGCCTCTCCTAGCTACTGCTTTGGAAAGAAAGAAAAAGGGCTGGATGTCCTGAGACTATCTGAAGTCACTGGGTGCCTTTTGCACTGCTCAGTGATGTTTCCTCCCTTCAGACCTGTCCTGGTTTCAGTTGGGACAGAGTTGTTTTTCCTCCTAATGGCTGGTGAGGTACTATGTTTTGGATTGGGATGAGAAGAGTGCTGATAACATGCTGGTGTTTTAATTGCTGCAGAGCAGTGCTTACACTAAGCCAAGGACTTTTCAGCTCCTCGCTCTGTCCTGCCAGCGGGCAGGCTGGGGGGGCAGCAAGAGCTGGGAGGGGACAGACCCAGGACAGCTGACCCAAACTGGCCAAAGGGGTATTCCATACCATCTGACGTCATGCTGAACAATATATAGGGGTGGCTAGCCAGGGTGGGGGGCCGGCTGCTCGGGGTTGGGCTGCGCATCGGTCAGCGGGTGGTGAGCAATTGCATTGTGCATCACTTGTTTGTACATATTATTATTATTATTATTATTATTATTATTATTATTATTATTATTATTATTTTCTCTCTTAAATAAACTGTCTTTATCTCAACCCACAGGCTTCACTTTCCTGTTTCTCTCCCCCATCCCAGAGAGGGAGGGGGGAGGGTGAGCGAACGGCTGTGTGGTGTTTAGCTGCCGGCCGGGTTAAACCACAACAAGACCTCAAGGAAAAATGACTTTTTAATTTTCTCTTTGAAGTGTTTGAGGATTCTGGCCAGAACAAGTGTACGGCTTTCATGTGGGGGTTTATGAAATGGAAAGAAAAAAACAAAACAAAACAAAAACAAAACCAACCAAACAACAACAAAGCCAAACGACTTGCCAAACCCCAGCGGAGGACTGCATTTACCAGCTCCTCCTGGGAAAATGGCAGCTACCGCCCTCGTTTGTGGCAATACACATAATACCGTGGCAAAATGGGGCCAAGTGGGAATTTTGTGGAAAACCTGTTCTTCCATAAAATCCAGCAGATTTTACTCTGCTGTAAAATCAAAGCTCACAAAGTGGAGACACTTCTGCTCCTCCAAGTATTTCTTCAGTGTCGTTCTTCAAAGTCCTTTGCAGTGGCTCTGCTTTGGGAAACAGCTCCATCTATTTGCAGCATCATTTTATTATGGGATTTACTCAACCTTCTTGTGACTGGGGGCTCACAGGCCTCCGGAGGCCATCAGAGAAAGCAGGGCTCTCACCATGGCCAGGATTGGCTGGAGGAGATGTGGGGAAAGGCAAAGCACGTAAGGAAGAAGGAAGCATCGGGCACACCAGAGAAACCAGTGACAGAGTGCACCAGCATCCTCTGGCTGCTGGCAGGGGAAAAACCGGGGTACACCACAAGACCCGGTGCCCCTCTGCACCCTGAAGTGATGCCCAAAACTCTCCTAAGTTCTTAAGCCAAGGACTTTTCAACCTCTTGTGCTGCCCAACCAGCCAGGAGGCCGCGGGTGCACAAGAAGCTGCGAGGGGACACAACAGAGCCAACCTGGCCAAAGGGATATCCCATACCATGGGACATCATCGTTATTATTAGCCCTTCATTTTCTGTTGTATGAAATTGTCTTTATCTCAACCCACAAGTTTTTAGCTTTTTTTTTTTTTTTTTTTTTTTTTTTTTTTAGCACCTAAGCATGACTCTGGGTTAAACCATAAGCTTTTACTTCCATTTTTTATCACCTAAGTGTGATACCTGGGTGATTCTGGGTTAAACCACCACAGTTGCCAAGAGTATTTGCATCCTAAACCCCAACTCCATGCTGTGGCAGCTACCAGGAAGAAAAGTCACCCTATCCCAGCCAGCACCAGGACACAGGGATAGGCAGAGGAGGGTGTTCCTGACCTCCAGTCACTGTCTTTCGCTTTCTATTCTTTTTTCCTCCCTGTAATTTCCCAGAACAGGTAGAGAAGGGCTGGACAAAGGTACGGGATATAAGGCAGCCCAGCACCCAGGGTGCTGCAGAGCTGCTGCAGTCCCGAGAAGGTGAAGGTGAGTCCTGTCCCCATCCCCTTGTTCCCAACCCCATGCAGGCAGCTACGGGCAGGGGGCATGGGAAAGGGATCCCATGGACCCCAGCAAGCTGAAGAGCTCCCTGCCAGGAGGAGGACAGAGAGGTCCAGAGGTCGGCTCTGTCTTTGCTCTGGGGTGGAGCAAAGGGAATGGGGAGCTGGGAGCCTGTATGCAGCCCCCTAGTGCCTGCCCCAGGCTCGGACCCTATGGGGGGATCGGGCACGATGCAGATTTTCATGAGATCCCCAAAGCTTCCACCTGGAAGGGGCAAAAAGAGGAGGTACAGAGGGAGGAAGCTAGGGCATCCTTTCTGTTTGGCTTGGAGAAATTAAGTTAGATGAAGATATCCCTGGGGTGGGGTGCCCCTCCCCCCCCTTGCTAACCAGCCAATCTCCCCTGCAGACTGTGTTGTTGTGAGCGATGTCATCCAAAATTCAGATGCTGGAGCCCATCTGCCTCATCAAGAATGAGAAGGGGAAGGGTCTCGTGGTCCAGCAGGAGGCCCTGTGGCTGCTGTCAGGGATCACACAGCCCATGGTGGTGGTGGCCATTGCCGGACCATACCGCAGCGGCAAGTCCTACCTCCTGAACAGGCTCACGGGGCAGAGGAGAGGTAAAGGAAGGGGCACAAGAGGCAAATTTGCCAACGACACCAAACTTGGAGGAGTTATAGACTAGGACAAGGGTGGAAAGGCCTTGCAGAGAGATCTGGACAGGTTGGAGAGCTGGACAATCACCAACCACATGAAGTTTAACAAGGGCAAGTGCCGGGTCCTGCGCCTGGGACTGGGCAACCCTGGCCGTACATACAGACTGGGCGACGAGATGCTGGAGAGCAGCCCTGCAGAGAGGGATCTGGGGGTCGTGGTTGACAGCAAGTTGACTATGAGGCAGCACTGTGTCCTGGCAGCCGGGAGGGCCAACCACATCCTGGGGTGCATCAAGCACGGCATCGCTAATCGGTCGAGGGAAGGGATCGTCCTGCTCTGCCCTGCGCTGGTGCGGCCTCACCTTGAGCACCGTGTGCAGTTCTGGGCACCGCAGTATAAAAAGGACGTGAAACTGTTGGAGAGTGTCCAGAGGAGGGTGACGAAGATGGCGAAGGGCCCAGAGGGGAAGACGTATGAGGAGCGGCTGAGGTCACTGGGCCTGTTCAGCGTGGAGGAGGCTGACGGGGGACCTCATCGTGGTCTACAACTTCCTTGTGAGGGGGAGTGAAGAGGCAGGTGACCTTTTCTCCATAAATACCAGTGATAGGACCCGTGGGAATGGGGTGAAGCTGAGGCAGGGGAAGTTCAAATTAGATATCAGGAGGAGATTTTTCACTGAGAGGGTGGTCGTGCACTGGAACAGGCTCCTCAGGGATGTAGTCACTGCACCGAGCCTGTCGGAGTTTAAGAATTGTTTGGACTGTGCACTAAGTCACATGGTCTAAAATTTTGGGTAGACCTGTGCGGTGCAAGGAGTTGGACTTGATGATTCTTATGGGTTCCTTCTGATTCAGAATATTCTATGATTCTATGATTCTTTGATTCTCCTGCTCGGTATTTCATGCTTTTGAGGCTCTTTGCACCCACAGGTTTTGCTCTGGGCTCCAGTGTGCGGGCTCACACCAAAGGAATCTGGATGTGGTGCATGCCTCACCCCTGCAAGCCTGGACACATGCTGGTGCTGCTGGACACCGAAGGGCTGGGAGACACTGAGAAGGTGGGGGAGAAGCAGGGGCTTCCCTTGGGCCTGGGCTTTCTGGGTTTAGTCCCTTCCAGGAAGGAGCCTCTGCTGGAACTGGGGCTGTCCCTGTGGGGCAGAAAGCCCGGGGAGTGAGGAGAGGGCTGGCAGGGTGGATGAGCTGCCAAATTCCTCTGCTTCACTGGCAAATGGCATCTGAGCAGGACCGGGGAGCTCAGGGAGCACATTGTGGGACCCTGAGAGTGAAAGAGCTGAAGATAAAGAGATGTAGGAAGCCCTGGAGATGCTGTGGGGTCTCCTCAGGGGATGGTTTTGCCATGGGATGCTGGCTGGCAGCACTCAGGGTCCGGGCATTCAGGCTTGTGCCTGAAGGGGTCTTGCATGGGGCCCCTGGAAAAGGTGAGAACTTGGGGTCCTTGTTCCAGGGCGACACCAAGAATGACACGTGGATCTTCGTGCTGGCTGTGCTGCTCTCCAGCACCCTGATCTACAACAGCAAGGGCATCATTGACCAGCAGGCCATGGACAACCTGCAGTATCCTCTGTGGGGACACACGGGATGCCCCCTGCTCCCTGCCTGGGGTCCATGGGGATCCCACATCCCAGTTCCTTGTGTGGAGAGAGGAAACCTTCCAGTGGTGCCCAGGGACCTACCTGCTCAGTGTCCTCAGGGCTTTTCTCCCTCCTCCTGGTGGCACCGGGCTGGCCTTTGTCCCCAAAAAGGCTCCACCAGTGCCCAAAAAGTGCCCAGTGCTCGCGGGCTGGGGGTGTCCCTGTGTTCAGAGCTGAGGACCCCGCTTCCTTAGCCGGCTCCCCAGCTACGTGCTGAAGCTGACAGAGTACATCCAGGTGAAAACAGCACCCGAGGAGGCAGGAGATGAGCAGCCGGGTTTGGACAGACGTGCCCTGTACTTCCCAACCTTCGTCTGGGCTGTCCGGGATTTCACACTGCAGCTGGAGGTGGACAGGAAGGAAATCTCTGAGGACGAATACCTGGAGAACGCGTTGAAATTGAAGGATGGTAGGGGAGCAGTGCTGTGCCGCTGGATGCATCCAGCCCCAGACACAGCTGCGGTGGAAGGCACCATGAGCCTAAACCCCGGGGGCTTTTTCTGGCCCTTCTCGCCCCACAGGGAGCAGCCAGGAGGCCCAGAGCTACAACCGGCTGCAGGAGTGCATCCTCCAGCTCTTCTCAGAGCGTAAGTGCTTCGTTTTCGACCAGCCAGCCAGGAAGAGGGACCTGCCCCACTTGGAGGAGCTCCCGGATGAGATGCTCGACCCTGAATTCCAGCAGCAGGTGGAGAACTTCTGCAGCTACATCAGGCAGAACTGTCCCCCCAAGACCATCCCTGGTGGCCACAAGATAACGGGGAGCAGTGAGTACTGATGTCCAGAGGGTCCAAGCCCTTGGGATTGTGTTGGGACAAGGCTCAGATGCAGAACAAAATGCTGCTGGGGGGGAGGGGGAAGTCATGGGCACGTTTTTGTGCCAGCTGTGGCACTTACCTCTGGGTTTGGAGCTCTTAGCTGTTGTGTGTGGCTGGAAAAGAACTAGAAAAAGAAGCTTGGGGTTGCAAGGGGATCCTGGCAGTGGGGATACGGCAGGATCCCAGTCGTTTTGGTCAGGCTGCAGATCCGTCAACCCTCCCCGGCAGGGCTGGGGACCCTGGTGGTGAGCTACGTGGAAGCCATCCAGAGTGGGGCCGTGCCATGCCTGGAGAATGCAGTGCTGGCCCTGGCAGAGATCGAAAACTCAGAGGCAGTGAAGGAGGCCGTGGCCTTGTACCGCAAGCGGATGGAGCAGCAGCTGCCCACGGAGACCACCCAGGAGCTGCTGGAGCTGCATGCGTGGTGTGAGGAGGAGGCGATGCGGCTCTTCATGGCATGGGCCTTCACGGAGAGCAGGGAGAAGTTCCGGGCAGAGCTCACGGTAGGTGCTCCGCACCTCGGCCAGGATCACCCCCAGGGACACTGTCACCCCTAGCCTGGGGGGAGTAGTGTAGTCCTGCGGGGACAGTGGTCTCCTCGCTGCTGGGCAGGCCAGTGCCATGCCCTCTAATCATAGAAACATTAGGGTAGGAGAAGGCCTCCAGGATCATCTATCTGGTCCAACCATCCCCCTAGCACCAATGTTACCACTAAGCCAGCTCCCCAAGCACCATGTCCAACCTTCCCTTGAACACCCCCAGGGACGGTGACTCCACCACCTCCATGGGCAACCCGTCCCAGTGCCTGACTGCTTTTTCTGACAAGAAAGTTCTCCTCATTTCCAGCCTGAACCTCCCTGGTGGAACTTGGGACCATTCCCTCTGGTCCTATCACTGGTTACCTGTGAGAAGAGGCCAAGCCTAGCTCCCCATACCTTCCTTTCATGGAGTTGTAGAGAGCAATAAGGTCTCCCCTGAGCCTCCTCTTCTCCAGACTGAACACCCAGTTCCTTCAGCTGCTCCTCACAGGACTTGTGCTCCAGGCCCTTCACCAGCCTCGTTGCCCTTCTCTGGACACTCTCCAGGGCCTTGATGTCCTTCTGCTAGTGAGGGGCCCAAAACTGAACCCAGCACTCGAGATGCAGCCTCACCAAGGGATGATCACCTTCCTGGTCCTGCTGGCCACAATATCTTGAGACAAGCCAGGATGCTGTTGGCCTTCTTGGCCACCTGGGCAAACTGCTGGCTCATTTTCGGGCGAGTGTCCCCCAACTCCCCCAATCCTTTTCCTCTGCATAGCTTTCCAGCCACTCTGCTCCAAAACCTGTATTGTTTCTCTGCCCCCAAAACCTGTAGCGTTGCATGATGTTGTTTGGCCCAAGTACAGGACCCGGCTCTTGGCCTTGTTGAACCTCATCCCATTGACTTCTGCCCATCGATCCAACCTGTCCAGGTCACTCTGCGGGGCCTTCCTACCCTCCAGCAGATTGACACTTCCCCCCAACTTGGTGTCATCTGCAGACTTACTGAGGGGGTACTCCATTCCCTCGTCCAAGCCATCCATAAAGATATTAACGAGGATGGGCCCAACACCGACCCCTGGGGAACACCACTGGTGACCGGTCACCAGCTGGATAGTCATACATTCAAGAAGACCTGTTCCATCACCTTCCCTGGCACCAAGGTCAGGCTGACAGGCCTGCAGGTCCCCAGGTCCTCCTTACGTCCCTTCTTATAGATGGGTGTCCCGTTGGCGAGGCTCCAGGGACCTCCCCAGATG
The DNA here is from genome assembly GCA_011075105.1 of Heteronetta atricapilla. Classification (NCBI taxonomy): domain Eukaryota; kingdom Metazoa; phylum Chordata; class Aves; order Anseriformes; family Anatidae; genus Heteronetta; species Heteronetta atricapilla. Next base: position 11,930 of record MU014092.1, read on the forward strand.
ACCATGACCGCTGATAGATGGTGGAGAGTGGCCCAGCAATCCCATCGCCAACTCCCTCAGCACCTTCGGGTGGATCCCATCTGGCCCCATGGACTTGGCCAGGTGGGGCAGCAGGTCCCCAGCCTGAACTGTGGGGGTTTCTTCTGCCCCTGTCCCAGACTTCCAGGTCGGGAGGCTAAATAACCTGAGGATAAGTGGTCTGGCTAGTAAAGAAGGCATTAAGAACCTCAGCCTTTTCCTTATCCTCAGTAGTCATGTTCCTCCTTGTGTTCTGTAAAGAATGGAGATTCTCCTTGGCCTTCCTCTTGCCATTAATATACTTATACAAACATAGAATCATAGAATCATAGAATATCCTGAGTTGGAAGGGACCCTTAAGGATCATCAAGTCCAACTCTTGACACCGCACAGGTCTACCCAAAAGTTCAGACCATGTGACTAAGTGCACAGTCCAATCTCTTCTTAAACTCAGTCAGGCTCGGTGCAGTGACCACTTCCCTGGGGAGCCTGTTCCAGTGTGCAATCACTCTCTCTGTGAAGAACCCCCTCCTGATGTCAAGCCTAAACTTCCCCTGCCTCAGCTTAACCCCGTTCCCGCGGGTCCTGTCGCTGGTGTTAATGGAGAAAAGGTCTCGTGCCTCTCGACACCCCCTTACGAGGAAGTTGTAGACTGCAATGAGGTCTCCCCTCAGCCTCCTCTTCTCCAGGCTGAACAGGCCCAGTGCCCTCAGCCGTTCCTCGTACGTCTTCCCCTCCAGGCCTTTCACCATCTTCGTAGCCCTCCTCTGGACACTCTCCAACAGTTTCATGTCCTTTTTATACTGTGGTGCCCAGAACTGCACACAGTACTCGAGGTGAGGCCGCACCAGCGCAGAGTAGAGCGGGACAATCACCTCCCTCGACCTACTAGCGATGCCGTGCTTGATGCACCCTTTTTATAAAATATATTTATAAAAACAATTTTGGGCTTTATTTTTTTTTTTTGCTAATGGCTGGTTTTGTAAGACACCAGGCCTGACAGTAATACGTGGGAAAGGTTTATCTCATGGGGGTTCTGGGTGTTGGGACAGGAGTTATCTTCCCTGTCTGCAGCCCACAGGGCTTCACCTCCCTGCTGATCACCCCACAGGCTGCAGATCTCCATTTCCATGCCAGCCTGGCTTTATTCTCACACACGGAACTGTAGGGCTTGGAAGGGACCTCGAGAATCAAAGCAGGTTCCCTGGAGCAGGTTGCCCAGGTAGGCGTCCAGATAGATCTTGAATATCTCCATGGGGAAGAGAACTCCACAGCCTCCCTGGGCAGCCCGTTCCAGGGCTCAACAGGCATTATGATGATGATGATGATGATGATGATGATTATTATTATTATTATTGCCTAGATTGAGAGTGGTGGAGGCCATTCGGCTTGGGCTGATGCCCTCCCTCTCTGTCCTTCTGCACAGGTCCAGTTAGAGGCACTAAAGGATCATTTCTGGATCCAGAACAAGCAGGCATCCCATGAGAAGTGCACGGCCGCCCTCCAGGAGCTCTTCCAGGACTTGGACAGACGGATCAACGATGGGGTCTACTTTGTGTTGGGGGGCTACCAGCTCTTGCAAAGAGACCAGCAGGCACTGGTGGAGCAATACTGGGAAATGCCTGGCAAGGGGCTGAAGGTAGGAACATGAGCAGCTCCCTGGTGAGGGCTGAGGCTCCACGTCCCACTGCCCTCTCCCAAAAAACCATGTGCCCGGAGCTGCTGCTTCACCCCTTTACTCCTGCCCTCCCTGTGGCCCTGCAGGCGGATGCTGCGCTGCAGGATTTCCTCCAGAAGAGAGAGTCTATGGCCAGAACCATCCTCAGAGTCGACTGTGAGCTGATGGAGAAGGAAGAGCAGATAAAAAGTAATTTTGGGGCTGGAGAAATGCCACTGACTGGAGAGGGACTGGCACGGCAGGGAGGGGCAGTACTCCTCGGGGGCGTGGGGCTTATCTCCTGCCTTTGAGACATCTCTGCTTCTCTCTCAACAGATCTGAAAGCCCAGTGTGAGAGAGCTGAGCAGGAGAAGGAGGCTGAGAGAAAGAGGGAAGCTGAGAGGGAGGCCCAAAAACGGCAGAAGTGGTTTTACAAGTTCCTTAGAGATGGAAAGCAGCAGGAGGAGAAAAAGAATATGAATGACCATCAATCAAAGGTACTGTGGCAGACAGGATGTGCCCAGAGCTGTGGCTGGCAGGCAGGAATGGCGATGGGGGCCCACCTGGCTCCCTCCCGTTGCTTCTTGGCCCCCTTGCACTGCAGGAAGGCTTCGGGCTGCCCTTGCTGACAACCTGTCTGTCTTCACAGGACCAGAACGAGAAGTCCACAAGTGGCTCTGAGATGAAGAACAACCCTGAGGATCAGCAGAATTCAAACCTCAGTGGCAACCCCAGTGGCAACCCCAATGGCAACCCCTGGACTGAGTTTTTAAACAAAATTTTTGAGATTCTTTTGAAACGGTACTTTTTCCCATCAATTCTTGACAGCCTGATGGTTTTCTCTAAGAAGCCGTGAAGAACCAAAGTAAGAGAGCTGTGTAGCGTGCCTCTTGTTCCCAAGTACCTGCTAAACTCTGCAAGTCCTTGCTGCAAGGGACAGAACGTGGCAGTGAACTCCGTGGTGGCTGCCATTGCACCAGCCAGTGCTTTCATGCTTTCACATAGTTGGAAAGGAAACAAATTGTCTGGGGAGTGTAATCTTAAGGGCATGGGGTGGATTTGCTGATCAGTGCGTAGGTGGGAAATTCTGCTCCTTTGCTGTTGCTCAGAAAGTACACCCAAGGGTCAGCAGTGGCTCTGACAATACTGACCTTTCTTCTTCTTTCATGAGGCGTGTGTATTGCTTTTAAAAAGATAATAAAATAATAAAATAATAACATAATAATAAAATAATAACATAATAAAATAAAATAATAAAAATAAATTCCTCCAACCCGGGGTTTCAGCACGTGGCCATTACCAAGAGCTGCCAACGGTATTTTGGGTCCGCCTAAGGGAGATGGCTCTTAATTATGCCCAGTGCAACCAACTAGCAAGGGGTGTGGATGTCACCGCCCTTGGGTGGGTTAACGTGCGCCTCTGGAGTTAATTGCTGCAGTCCCCCGCCCATGGGGATGGGAGGGCTGGGGCTCACATAGAAGTCCCCAGCCACAAGCATGCCGAAGCTCCCCAAGCCCTCTTTGCTCCTGAGCATCCCTTGGGCCAGCACAGGTGTGGTTTCAGGGCTCTTTCCCCCCCTCCAGCCCCATTTCTTTTCTGCGCCCTCATTGTGGGGACAGGAGGGGAGGGAGAGGTCCCGTGGCAGGACCCCGACGTCTGAGCCTTGTTCCACCCAACCCCTCTGCTTGACGCCCGTCGGGGGTGGAAGGAGACATCCCAACAATGCCACACCAGGCCACCATGTCCGTCGGTCCTGCAGGGGAGCCAAGACCCTTCCCCACTCTCCCCTCGATGGAGTAATCCCCATTCTGGGTCTGGGACTGACTGGAGCCAGAGGTGTCTGCGCTGCTCAAAGCCCTGCTTTGTCTGCTCTGCTTCCCCAGCAGCTCCAGCACCTCATCACCTACAGCTCCGCGCCTTCTGAGAGCTCACACCCCTTGAACAAGCAGGAGGCTCTGCAGCATTGTTTCCCCCCTCTTGCAGACCCTTGAAGCCACTTTCCCCACTTCCAGGAGCACCCCCGCAACGCCCCCGTCCCCTGCCCCATCTTCCAGCCTGCAATTTGCCTGCCCTCGCAGCACCTGCCCTTGCAGACGCCGCTTTCCCTGCTATGAGATGAGCAATGGGACTTCCCCACGGGGGCTGCCATGCCCCAGGTGAGTCCCTGTGGCCGTGCACCCATCCTGACAGCCACTGCAGCTCGATGAGGGAAGCTGGGGGTCCTTGAGCCACGTGGAGGGCACTGGGAGCTGCAGCTAGGCTGGGGGACCAGCCCTGAGCCCACACGTGTGCCCTGCTAAGTGCAGGACCACAGCCTGTGGTGGGGGCACAGAGACCGGGAAGGGGTCTGCTGAGGGGCTCTGGGGCAAATTCTCCTTGGCACAGCAGTGGACACCCCCCCCCCTCGAAGCTCCTGTGCCCGTGTTTGGCCTTGCTGCTCAGGGAAAGCTTCCATGGGGAGTGAAAACCTAACGATGGGCACCGACTTCATCTTCCTGGGGTTCTCCAGCCTGGCGGAGCTGCAGAAGCTGCTCTTTGGGGTGTTTTTGCTTCTCTACCTGCTCACACTGAGCATGAACACGGCTATAATGACTGTCATAAGGGTGGAGCGGAGCCTTCACACACCCATGTACTTCTTCCTCTGCGTCTTGTCCTTTTCTGAGACCTGCTACACCCTCGTGATCGTCCCCAAGATGCTGGTGGACTTGGTGGCGGAGAGAAAAGCCATTTCCTTCCTGGGCTGCGCCGTCCAAATGTACTTCTTCCTTCTGCTGGGCTGCTCCCACTCCTTCCTCCTGGCGGCCATGGGCTACGACCGCTGTGTCGCCGTCTGCCGCCCGCTGGCCTACAGCAGCATCATGACCCGGCGGCTCTGCGCACAGCTGGTGGCCGCCTCGGCGCTCAACGGGCTGCTGGTGGCCCAGCTGGTCACCCCCCTAGTGTTCTGCTCGCCGTTCCAGGCAAACCGGCAGCTTGACCACTTCTTCTGTGACATCTCCCCCGTCCTCCGGGTGGCCTTCAGGCACACGGATGCCGGTGAGGCCGTTATTGTGGCGCTGGGCGTCTTCGCCCTGATGGTCCCGCTGACGCTGATCCTGGCTTCGTATCTCTTCATCCTCGCCGACATCCTGCGCATCCCCTCGGCTGCAGGGAGGCACAAAGCCTTCTCCACCTGCAGCACCCACCTGGCTGTGGTGGTTGTGCACTACGCCTGCGCCTCCCTCATCTACCTGAGGCCAGGCTCCAGCTCCTCGCCGGGCCAGGGCGTGCTGATCTCGGTCACTTACACCATCCTCACCCCCCTGCTCAATCCCATGATTTACACCCTGAGGAACAAGGATGTCAAAGTGGCTCTCCGGAAAGCCATCAGGAAAACACAAATTTCTCCAGAATGTTTTCCAGGGAAGAGGTCAAGGTGAGCCACTTCCCCAGCAGGTGTTTCCAGACGGCAGCCTCCCCTTCCAAGAAGCATCACTCCTTTTCCACAAGCCCTTCAGCTCCCAGCGGAGCTTCAGCAAAGCCATGATGGTGAAGCACAGCTGCTATGAAGGATGAACAAAATCCGGTCACAGCAAGAGTGGGAAAACCAACTTCAATTTCTTTTTATATAGAAACCCAATTTCTTTCTGAAGACGGAAATCCAAATTTCCGCCCCAGTGCCAGCAAAACTTCCAGCTGTACAACCTGAGACATTTAGTGAAGAAGAATCATAGGCGTCGAAAGAATTTCAAGGGGAAACTCTTTTTTTTTTTTTTTTTGTTTTCAGGAGATCGCAATCACAGGACCATGATCATGGTGCATATTAAGCGCTGGCTGCGTGATATTGCGGGGCCCATCAAAGCCTGCAAGGAATCAAGGTCCTGCAAGGACTTGGCTACTTCGAATCTCATCGGCTCACCTTCACCAGCGGCTGAATTAACACATCCGCTGTGTTCCCATCCTTGGCTGCACTAAGTTGACCACAAAAGCCTGTTTTTTCCTCCAAAACAAAGGTGTCTTCTCTCCATCCATGAGAAGGTGGAATCGGCAAAACAAGGAAGTGAAGCTTTTCCAGGAGGAAAAGCTCCCGTGGAAGCGTTCTGCAGAAATAATTGTTTTTAAAACCGCAGGGTGCCTTCCCTGTCGGGAAGATTGCCCAGGCACGGGAAGCAGCCTTTGCTTTCTGAACAGAATGAAACAAAGCCAAGGACCAGGAAAACCCAAAAGGCTCCTGAAACTTTCATTTCTGAGGCTTGTCACAGCAGCAGAGAGACAGCCACGCTTTCTCCAAACCTTCACATCACATTGCAAGCTGTCGGGCTCTAACGCGGCAGAACTCGGGTTATTTCTGAGTTATTTTCATTTCAAGCACACACTATTTATTATGGGCATGTGGATCTCGAATCCAGAGCACTACTGCCCGGAGCCCATGCAGGGGTTGGGGATGGAGCAAAGAACGGGACCAGGGTGCTGCAATCCCCAGAAACCACGTGGGGACGTTTTGCAGCCCTTTAGAAAGGGCACGGGAGAAATCAGGGACCAGGAGCAGCGTTATGAGCCAGCAGGAGGTAAAAGAAAGAAAGATCAGGGAGGAAGGAGCCCACGGGGTATGAGAGGCTGCAGGATTTGGGGCTACTCACTGCAGAGAGAAAGCAGCTGCAGGGGAGCTCCCCGTGGCCATGAAGAGCTAAAGGCACCTCCCCATGCCCCCCACTTTGATATTTTACATATTACTGACCTGGGAGATCATTAATGACTGAGTCTCAGCCAGCTTTAGCACTGTGCTTAAAAAAAAAAAAAGACAAGACAGCTGTCAGGATTTAATCACAGTTTTATTCTGCAAACCCAGCTTTTTCAATTCTAAAATTCAAAAAAAAAATAATAATAAAAGGTGGTGCTGCCTCTCAGGGAATGTACAGCTTCCTGCAGTCTTCGACCTAAACCAAAAAGAGTACGGAGAGAGCAGAACTAAGCAAATCTACAGAACAAGAGAGCGGAGCGCACGCCTGCTCGCGGGGCAGAGCAGCTGGGTCCCTCCCCTTGAACGAAAGCGAAACGCCGCTTCCAGCTGAACACAGTAAGACAGGAAGAGGAAGAAAAAAAATACAAAACCAAAACCAGGGGTTATAACAGGGGCGTGGGACAATCACCTTCACACAAACATTCAGTTACTCTTGCTGTGGCTCGGTGGCTGCTGGCGGAGCCTCTTCCTCCCCCCCTTCCTCTTCTTCCTCCTGCTCACTGCATGCAGCCGGAGCCGCCTCACTCACGCTTTCCTCTCCCTTCTCCTCCTCCTCTTTAGCTGCCCAGCCCTCAAGTTTATTTTCTGCTGCTGGCTCCTGAGGAGTTTCTGGAACCAAAGGTGGCTCCTCCGAGTCTGCCTCGGCCACTGCTTCTGAAGGCGCCGCCGTGTCCGAAGGCGCCACAGCCTCGCTCGTGTCCTCCGCTGCCTCCTCCGCTTCAAGCTGGTCGTCGTCTTGCAGAAACGGGGGCATCAGCAGCTGTTTGGGGTGCTGATCCTGCTCCCCCGCGTGTTTCAGGAATTCCTCTGATTTTGACAGCTCTTCGGAAGGCCCTTCCATCTCTTCCACTGCCGGAGCCGCGTCCGTAGCTTCACCCGTGTCCCCAGCTCCTCCCTCCTGGGCCTGGGCAGCCTCCGCAGTGGTGTTTTCGTTTGCTCCTTCCCCACCGCCATCTCCGCCTTCCAAAGCTTCTCCTTCATCCACATCCTGGTCGGCAATTTCGTCTGTGAAGGGATCTTCGCCCTGGGGAAGAGAGAGGGGAAGAGAGAAGAGTCATCGGGCTGCAGTGAGGCAGAGGCAACCTCAGCCGTGAAACGCAGAGGTTCGCAACCGATTGGAAAACGGCAGCTTCTCAATCGTGGAAATCCATCGCGTCAAGCCCCAAAGCCACTAAACTTTCAGCAAGAGAAGCGCCCCAGGAGGGTGCTCAGATCCCGCATCTTGGAGGAGCGGGAGGAACGTGCGAGTCTTCCCTCCTGCGCAGCACGCTGCTGAGCGTGCGGGCACCGGGGCTGGGTCCTATGCTAAGACCCGTGTGTGCTGCAGCACCCGGGAGAGCGAGCCGGGGCATCGCCTCCGCTCTCAGCTGGGAGGAACTCAACGAGATGATTAAAAAAAAAGAAAAAAGCAATTCCTCAACCTCTGTCCGGTCCCAGCTGGGTGGGACGGCACGGGACTCCCACGCAGTGGGAGAGGAGTGGGAAGATCAGCGACTGGTGGCCTTCCTCTCGCCCTTCGCTGGAGATCAAGGAGTCCAGCTGCCCGGAGCCACGGCGCTAACGTTAACCTCACGTGCACGCAGCCCTGGCAGTCCCCTGAGCACGGCTCTCGCCCTCTTCCCCGCTACGAGGAGCCTGAGCGCCTCGGGGTTGGGTTTACTTTTTATTATTTTTTGACCTCGTTACCTTTATTCAGGCCGACATCAGATCCTAGCACTGCTCCCATCGGGGCAGGGACCGTTTTGTTTGGCTCTCTGCTTGTGTTTCAGGGTTAGGTGTGGGTGAGCACTGTACGGTCAGTGGCTGCTGTGCCCTAGCGCTGGCCCTGCCGGAGAGTAGGCGCCACACTGTGCCACAATCCGGGACAAACCGTGCTTCTAAATTCCCTCTCCCTTCCTCACAGGTCACCAAGGTATGCGGAGGGCTGGCCTGTAACAGATGAAATGTGAAGGGAGGCGGGCAGCATGCCAGCGGCAGAAACCTCGCCTGAAATCTGATCGACCGGGACAAAGAGTTTTATCAACTCCCCCCGCCGTGGCTGTGGTGGAAGCCAGGAGAGCAACCTCTCCGGCTCCAGCACAGCGCCTGCGACGTCCCAAAAAGCAGAGGCACGCCAGTAGAGGCCAGCCTGGTAAAGCCAGGCCCATCCCCGCTCGCTAAGTCCCAGCGCCTCTCACGTTCTCTGCCTCACGGACCGGATCGATCAGAGGTTCAGACCAGATTGGCTGCCTCCACACGAGCAGATCCATGCAGGTGGAGGACAAACGCAACGGTAAATCTTCCCTGGCTGAGGTTCAGCCAGCTGGTCTCACCTACCGAGGTTCTGGAGGACATGGGGGGAAAAACTTCAGGCTATACCTTGCGATCTGGACCTGTGTCCGTTATCGCTGGTAAAAGCTATGGGGGGATATGAAGTCCACTAGTGGTGGAGACTGTCACAGCCTCCCTTTGGAAGGGCGAGGTGCCCAGCATCCCTCAGAGGAGGAATCGTTAGGCCCGCGTTCAAGAAACCAGCTCTTGATGCTGACAGTCTTGTCAATTATCGCCCTGTCTCCGGCCTTCCTTTCTCAGGGAAGGTTGCCGAGAATGTTTTGGCGAGGCAGCTCGGGCATTACCTGGAATCCTCAGATTTCCTCCACCCCTTTCAGTCTGGTTTTGCACCTGGGAATGGTACGGAGACCGTGCTGGGATGGGTCGAAGATCTCCTCCTGCCGATGGACAAAGGTCAGGCGCCCGTGCTGATTCATTTAGATCTGCCGGCAGCCTTTGATACCGTTGATCATGAGGAGTTGTTGACGTGCCTGCGGACCCTGGCAGGGGTAGACGGAGTTGCACTTGAGTGGTTCCGTTCTTTCCTCTGAGAGATCCCAGAGGGTAGCACCGGGCAAACGCTTGTCTGCCCCGAGGGCTCTCTCGGGTGGGGTACCGCAGGGTTTTTATGTCACCCTCCTGTTCAACGTGTATGAGAGGCCGTTAGGGGAGGCGGCCTCATCACTTGGCTGCAGTGCCATCATACGCTGGCAACTCTCAGCTCAAAGTCTCTTTCACTGGACCCAAAGGGTGGAGTCGCAGTTTTGCTAGAGTCTAGCAGAGACTGGGCATGATGAGAGCTAGCTGGCAGAGGCTCGGTCCGGGGAAGGCCAAAGTGATGCCGGTGGGACAGGGGAAACATCTGCTCCCCCACATGGGGGGGGGGCTGCCTGCCCTGTCGGCCAGCTTTGTGGACAGGGCTCCTGTCGGATCCTAGGCTGCTCCTGGGCTCCCAGGGAGCAGCAGTAGGCGAAAGCGCTTCGTTTCATCTTCGCGGGGCCACGAGGTTGCGACCTTTCCTCTCGGATGCGGGCCTCGCCTGTAACCCCCGCCACCTCCAGACCACGTTGCTGCCAACGCGCTCTGCACGGGGGGGCCCTGGGGGCGGCCCGCGGCCGCCCGCGCGCTCAGCGGACCCTTCCGCACGGGACACGTTCCCCCCAACGCTCTGCAGGCTGCACTGGCTTCCGGCTTCTTTCTGCAATTCCAAGTGCTGCTCTGGACCTAGCGAGCCCTACCTGGCGCCGGCCCTGCCCTCTCCTCGCACTCCAGCTCGGCTCTGAAGATGGGCCGGGGTACGCTCTGCCACTTCCCAGCTTGCACCTCAAGGGAAGAGGAGGGATGGGGGCTACAACCAGGCTGTTCTGCCTCACAGGAATTCAGCTCCGTTACTCGGTTGAGCTGCTGGGAGCACTGCAGAGCCCAGCTCTTTACACAGGGCAAAATTCACCCCAGTGCAGCGTGGGGGCGACGGGTGGCACAGGAGCCGACCACCTCCAACTCCAGCCCAGCCTGGACCCAAACGGTGCTGCCTGGCTCACGCATGCTACACCCAGGGGGAGCTTGGTCCCCAGGTCACTGCTCGAGGGGTGGCTTTAGCACACTGGAGTTCCTTTTTCCTCTTTTTTTTTCCTCCTATTTTTGTCTCCTTATGTTTCTGTGTGGACGGTTTTGTAACTGATCTACAAGCGCCTGGGAATTACAGTAGGTACAGTCTGCAAGTTAAAAAACATGAGAGGTTGTAAGCCGCCTACAGAGAAAAAAGAAACCAGACCCGAGATTTAGACTAGAGGCAAAAAGGCAGCAGAGTGGGATCTACGCGTCTCCCCGTGGCGTGCAGCAGGGTGTCCTGTGACCAACATGCAGCACACACAGCGATGCGCGGCTCCGCGCCGCTCCAGCGCTCGGGACCACCGCGGCGCCTGTCCCCCATTGCTCCGGGACCTCCGCACGAGCTGGTGACTCTCTCGCCCACTCACCTTGAGGTACTTCTCCAGCATCTTGACGATGTGTTTGTTATTCAGGACGCTCTTGGCGACGTGCAAGCTGGTCTTCTTGAACTGTTCCGCAGCCATCTGAAAAGGAACCCAACGTTAGTGTCACTGGGCCGGTCCTAAAGGGGAAGGAAGAGTTCAAAAGAGGATTTTGGCTCGAGATACCGAATTCTTTCCTTCTCAGCAGGGCTTGGAAAAGCCCAACCTCCAAATCCAGCTCCTCAGTGAGAGCGTCACAAGGAGCAGGTAGAAGGGAGCACCTGCACCTCTTCTGCTACCACAAGCCCTGGAGAAGAACGCGCACCAGCTGTAACATCACCCCAAATATCACTCATCCCAAGCACCAAGAGTCCATACACGCGTATGATGTTTAACACCACAGAGATGAAGACCACCCTGAGGGAACATGTGGATCTGACTGAAGCTCACTATCTCCATCTGTTCTCGCATCGAGAGACAGCAGCAACCCCCAGGGATTTTCAGCAGCGAAGGCAGCTCCACAACCTCCCTGTAGAGAGGAAGTCCTGCGCCAAACCCTCCGGGAGCTGCTGTTCAGCACTGCGTGCCCGTGCCCTGGCAGGCCACAAGCCCCAGAACATCTTCCACAGAGGGTGGTTTGTTTTGCTAAGCTTCTAACACCTTCTCCCAAGACACAGCACAGCTACACATGGGACAGGCAGGATCTGTACTTATCCCATGTGGCGAAAAATAAAAGCTGCTTCCTGCTTTTCACGAGCATTGCACTTCCACTGCCTCTCTTCAGCCTAACTCACCTCGTTTCTAAAGCTCCTCCGCAGCCTGGGCCAGTTCAGACACCGATTGTCTCCTGTCCGAATTCCTTATGTGCCCCCAAAGTCAGAATTTTAGTAAAATTAGAGAGAAGGAACATTTAGCCTGCGCTAAAGTATGCCCAGACTCCAGTCAGTCCAACACCAAGGAGACAAAAAGAAAAGGCCGCTGGCTACCTCCACAAAGCTGCAGTTTGGGGCCCATCTGGATTGTCTGAATGCCAGGCACCGTTTTTGGCTCAAAATGCGTTCTCCCACGGCAGCCTCACTTCCTGCTGGATGCACGAAGTCTCTGACGTGCTCCGCTAACTCCCCAGTGCAGGAGAAGCCAGCTCTCAGAAATAAAGGCAGGGCTGCAGAAAAACCTGCAGAGACCAACCACGACCAGAAGCCAGGTCTGGTTGCTTACCCTGCGGTTTCGGTTGTGATCTGCGGATCGCAGGTGCCTCTGGAGGAGGTGGTTCTGCGCAGGAATTAACATGTCGCAGGCCATGCAGTGAGCCGCCTCGATCTTCTTGAAGAAGTGTTCCTGGCCAATACCTGCAGCAAAGAGGAGATGTCAGCCCCGATTCATAAGGAAGATGTTCTGGGAACACCAGAAGCTTTCCACCTGCTCTCCTCACGCCACGGCCCACGTGCTAATTGGGCACTCGTACTCCTTCCCATTTCTGCCTTCCCTCTGGGGACAAAAATCACATCCACGAAGCACAGACAGGGATTATTTTGCTCTGAAACAGATGGTACCGATGCAGTATCCATGTGGAGGAGGAGAGATTTTGCTAACAGCCCAAGGAACGAAGCAGTTCACTTACCTGAGCACAGCCAGGCACCAAACCCTGGATTTCTTCAGTCCTGCTGGAAGCCAGCTGGCCTCTGCAGGCCCATTTAACGGCAGAATGGCCAGCTCCAGCCTCCCCCAGCTTTGGCTTCACTCCCATCTACCTTTGCCCAGGTTTTCTGCCTGAACTCCCATTTTGTGGCCTACCTGTGGCTTAAATAAGCTGCATTCACCACTCCTGGGCTCTGCACAAATACCAGCTCTGTCTGCCAAGGATGGTCACGCCGGTCAGGCTACGTGTATTTTTTCTCAGCGTGCTTTTTGCCCGCAACAGATCAACTTCACTGCCTCCTCTTAATGTGAGGAGGAAACGCAGGCCCCAGCTGCATTAACAGCCACAAAGGTAACAAGCCTTTGGAGTTCTTCCCCCACTTATCTCATTTTAGGATCTATCGTTACATGAGCTTCGTGAATCTGTCGCCTGTGAAACTGCAGAAGGACAGATCCCCACCAAAACTGCATCCCACAAAGTGGGCAACGAGGCATCCAGACCCTGACCCACAACAGCACAAAGGACAAAGCCCCTCTGGAAGTAATATTTATCAGACTGCAACCCTGTTAAGCCGCAGCAGTCCTCAGAATCTGCAGCAAACCCACAAGGTTCTGGTTAGTTTGGTAGGCTGGGGTAAACGGGAGGTTTGGTGGTGATTTCACCTCTCGGCAGACACCACTCTGCCACCCACCACTGCGTGCTACCGGTGAGCGCCATGTCTTGGGATTCCCTTCCTCTTCCCCCATGGGACAGACTCTTACCCTTAAAAGGATCCGGCTTCTGCTTTGTGCCCTCTTTCTCAGTCAGCTCCTGGCGACGCTTCTCAATTTTCTTATTCCTATTGACGATGTATTCCTAGAGAGAGGAAGGGGAAGGAGCTCGCTATCTTCCACAACACACTGAGACACCAATGCCCCCAAAAGGGAAATGAGGTCCCTGTGGTCTTCCTCCTGGCCTTGTCATAGCCAGTGAATTAAGACGAGACAGACGTTTTCCCCTCCCTGTCCCTTCCACCAAAGGAAGATCCGCCCCAGAGCCCAGCTCTGTGCTCCCCCATCAGGTTCCAACCTTACAGTCCCCCAGGGGAGACGGCAACACCCCTCAACAGACCCCAAAAAGCAAAAAGATGGAAAATAAAACGCCCCAGTCCTTTCCTCAGCTCTAGCTGTGCAGGGGGCAAAGAATTCCTGGAGCATTTATTTCTGGCCTTTCTGTTTAAATTCACAGAGCCAACTTCCCCACCCAGCACACCAACCCACAAGAAACCGCATCACGCTAAATGAAGTCATCGAGTGATGCGTTAACGAGTGGTGATGTGAGCCAGCCAGGCAGGGGGCTGAATGTGAACGATTTCATAACCCTTTCCACTCCCAGACAAGCCTGGAAATCCCAAATAACCCAGCAGTGATGCAGAGACACAGAAGAGACGTGCCAGCACTGGGCTGTGCACGTACCTGCAGGAACTCGACTGTTTTGTCTGGGAGTTTGGTGCCGATGTACCGCAAGGTCTCTTTGTGGAACTTGCTCTGTAGGTGTTTTTGGATCTCCTCTTCCTCAAAACTGCGGAACTTGCACACGGAACAGGCAAACTGGATCCTGAACAGAGCAATTGTACGCAAGTGAGCTGAACTTTTAGTGAGAACAACAAGATCACAGCTGCTACTGCCCCAGCTGTACTTTGATTTTTTTTTTTTCCAAATGCCACGCCACAGTTTTACTCTATGGCAGCTCTTTGTGATCACCGTGTAACCCACACTGAACAGCATCTGCTTCTCCCCAGAACAGGTCGTTACACCACAGGAGAGGATATAAAATCCCACACAAGTTTAAAAGCAGGTGGACAAACTCAAACCGCAGGAGATTAAGCAGATATAAAAATACTCTCCCTGGTTTGGGACAGCCCTGAGATACAGGACCACAGGTGCTACCTTAAGCTGTCTTTAGATGATTTACGGTGTTCCTTTCATAGCAAGGCTGCCTACATAGCCACTTCATATTCCCTTCTGAATTTGTAACTCCACACTGAGCTATGTATTAAACAGCACACTATTCCCATCTTAGAGCAGTCCCAAGACATGCAAAAGGGGGAAAAAAAACACAGAACTGCTAGAATCAGAATGCAGAGCCCCAGAACGTGATTCCCCAGACAGACTTCTTGCAGAGGAAGGTCCCAGGTAAATATTGCAACGTGCAATCGTTCACAGAAATGCTGGGAACAGACTAGGCTATCGCTCTTCCTACCTGTCCATGGCACGGTCACGCATCCTATCTCTTCGCCGCTGCTTCTCCCTCTTCTTTTTCACCTCTTCGTCATCGTCTTCGCAGCCGTCTCCAGATGCTAAGCGGAAGGAAAAAATAAAAGTCTCAGAGTTGCCGTATTAAGAGCTCATGGTTGCACACTTCACTGGCTGAGGTATTTTGGGACCAAGTTTCTTCGCTTCCTCTTTACTCTCAGCTTCAGAAGGAATTTCTGGTCTTCAGCAGTTGCCGTAAAACCCCAAACCCTCCCCTCCTCCAGCTCCCTCAAATTCCCAGAGCAACTCAAGTCTTGGGAGGCAGCGACAGGAGGTGCCCTTACTGAAAAGGGCAGTCACAAAGAGTCATTTACTTCCACAGTGCCACAGAGGCATGCTGCCAAGACACCCCGTCTCACTTTTTGGGAGAGAATGATTTTTTTCTCCCTGTAGTCTCATTTTTTTCCCCCAACCACCTATTTTTCACAAGGCTGAAAAGCTCCTTAAAAAGGTTAAGCAACAGAAGCACGGAAGCTCTGCTTCCTTAGAACAGTTTCAAACAGACGCATTACGTCGCCTTCCCAATAATCTTGAGAGTTGTCAGGAAAACAGCTGAGACCGAGAGATTCAGCTGACCTCATCTGGGCAATATTTTAGGGGAGAAAGCTGCAAGTACTGGGCCAGAGGTCTATCAGCCCCACGGGACAACGCCTTCATGTGAAAAGAACAGAGAGACCAGTCCCAGTCAAGATCCAGTCATCAGCGGGAGGCTTGAACAAGAGCTTTAACACCCAGCCACACTTGTTTCAATCCCAAGCATAACCCAGAAGTGCCAACATCACTCATTAACGAGGCTTCTGCAAGTCACCATAACGCAGAAAGCACAGCATGTTTGGGGCTGACGTGTCTTTACCAAAAATGACAATCCAACGCCAGCAGAAGCTGTTTCAGCTGCTTTAGAGCACGTGGGTTTTAAAATTACCACCCTGATATCCTGCCATATATCCCTGCATATCCCGGCGGGAGCTGCATCAGCTTTTGATGGAAAAAAAAAATAAATCCAACTCTGGGCAGTGCCTGAAGGCGAGGCAGGCGGCAAGGCGGAGCGCGTCCGGCTCGCACGCTGAGGGAGCCACCCTACCTTCCTCCGCAAAGTCACCACAATTCCCATTCTCCTGGAAAACAGAAAGAGAAAAGGACGCTGCTGTCATGTGCTGCCATCTGGAGGTGTTGTTGTCCACCCAGCCACCGGCAGAGCTGGTGAAGGACGAGGTGATTCCACCCCCCGGCTGACACAGGGACGGAGCGTCAGCGTTCACAGCCACCACCACCACATCGTCAGTTGGCACAGGCGGTTACACGTCACTGCGGAGTTATCACTGCTGGCCATCAAAATTTAAATATTCCACGCTTGAGTCACCATCTGAGAAGCGCCTTGCAGGGACAACCCTCTTCCCCCCAAAACCTGGCAAAGGAGGAAAGGAAACCACCACTAATTGGGACTTCTGCCTAACGAGCCTCGCAGGAAGAGCCAGAAGCATTAGGACAGGTGCGGGATCCTAACCTCGCCACACCAGGGCTCTCAGCACCTTGGCACAGGCACCTCAACATAGATCAACCTGCCAGTAATCCTTGTTGAAGGGCACGGGAAATGAGGAGGAATGAATACTTTTGGCACGTGTGGGCTCAGAATGCTGCTTCTAGGTGATTTTAATGACTCTGCCTTCAGCACAGTCAAAAAGGCAAATGGCTGGAGCAGGTAACAGTTCCCATGTCTGCCACAAAGATCAAAAAAAAAGTTACTTACACCTTTGTCAGCTTCATCTCCTGATTTTTCCTCTCCTTCGCCCTCATCTGCTGCACGCAAGAAAAATCATTTAGCTGGTGTCAGGACATCTTCTCTCACATTTCATGCTACAAGAGGCTACTTAGTGAGCCACCATGTACTGCAATAATGGCTCAAAACCCCAGCAAGGATAGCTAACTGCTCACTGGTTTCTCCTTGCCTTTCAGTCCATGCTGCAAATGCTGTGCTTACATCCCCAAAGCCTACCTGGGGCATCGAGTTTTGTTCTAGGCCCCGAAGCTTGCGCACAAGGTGGACTTTGCAAGCACATTATGACAATACCCGTGCTAGCGACTAAAGAACACCGCAGCTTTGAAATGTCATCATTCAGCTGCAAAGATAAAATGCTTAAGAACACAGGGGGAAAACGAGCAACGCTCGGCTCGTACCGTTCTCGGTGTCATCGCCCTCGCTGTCAGTCTTTGCCTGTTTGCTGTCTGGCTCATCTCCACTTTGGGACTGCTTCCGCTTCCGTCCTCCTTCGCTGTCTGATCGTCCTCCTGAACGGTTTCGGAAACCTCTCCTCTTGGGCTACAGGTGGAAGAAAACAACCAGATCAGCCAGCCCCATGCCCCAAAAGTTCAAGTATTCCACCCATCTGCTACAGGCCCTAAAACACTCCAGCCCAGATGACCCCGAAAGACTTTTATCCAGCTACAAAAGGATTTGCTGGTGGACTTAAAGCCAGGTTGAACAAATCCATTAAGGGTCCCACTGCCCTCCTGAAGGGATTCAGGACAGGGATGCTGCCCTGTTTGGGACACCTGAGATTACTCAGTGGGAAAAGCGACTTGAGCTCCTCAAGGCTCAGCTCCACAGACCAACGGCCAAGCCAGCCTCTCAAGGCAGGAAAGCGAGCTGCCTGGGATCTCACAGCAAAACCCACAATGGCAACAACTTACCGTGAGCGTGTTCACGTGCCAGGGCACCGCACCCATCCTGTCTCTGTTTCGCTGCCGCCCCATTCCATATGGCATGTTACCGTACCGTCCCATTCCCATGCCTGACATCCCCATCATGCCATAGTCATAGTCTCCATAGTCCCCATAGTCTCCGTAGTCACCGTAATCCCCATAATCCCCGTAGTCACCGTAATCTCCATAATCTCCATAGTCCCCATAGTCCCCATAGTCTGGGACCAAGGCTTGGGAGAAGAGAGAGGGGAGCCTGTTGGGGCCGGTGCCCCCCATCCCGCGCCCACCCATGTAGTTCAACTCATTCCAGCGAGCGGAGAGGCGCTCCGAGCTTGAGGAGGGCATGAAGTGGTCGGAGCGGTTGAAAGCGTTCAGGCGCCCCCGGTTCTGCACGCGGTTTTGGCCCCGTCCTCGGATGAGGCCGTAGTTGTTGCCCCGGTTGCGAGACTGATCCCTGCGGCCATCGAACTGGCTCCCGAAGGAATCACCGCGATCGGCGCCGACCTCGCCGTAGTCGTAGCCAGACCGGTACATGTCACGGTCGTTCATGGAGGACCTCGAGTCGTACGATTCAAAAGACTCGAATCTGAAGGAGCTGCACGCCAAGGAGAGAACAGTCAGCAGCAGGAATAAAAGTGCAAGTTTGCATCTATTTGTATCAAAACCCAGATGTTCTCGACTAAAAAAAAAAAAACTTTTTAAAATCCTGATCCCTTTCTGTACCCACCACCTTTTCCTTAGCCTCAGGAGAATGAGTATCAAAACGCTGCGTTTTCGGCACAAGTATCTGAACAGAAACCCTTTGGAGGGGTCACAACCTCACCTGCTTTGTAACACCACCAAATCACCCCGAGCTTCATTTTGCCAGCTGAAAAGCAGATCCCAAAAGCTTCCCTGCTGCAGCCTACACAAGGTAAAAGCAAAAAACGCTGCTTCCCATTGGTAGGGTCAGCGATTCGGACCCGAAAGAGAACATCCTGCCTGCTAAAGGATCTCAGCAGGCAGAAAAGGGGAACAGCAAAACCAGCCACCACCAGCAGGGACAAAAGCACAGACTCTAGCTTGAAAGGGAAACCCTCTAAAAAGCAACAAAAACCTACGTTTGCTATAAAAAGAGGCAAAGTGCAGTGTTTTGTCCAACACATATATGTATCTTTAATATCACGGAGAACCCAAAAGGAAACCAAGCAGCCCTTTAAGGCAAAACTCAGAGCTGTTCCTCCACGTGTGGCATTAATTCAGATAAGCCCCTCAGCTGTCCAAAATAACATCAAATGGCAAAAAAAAAAAAAAAAGAGGTGAAGCTTCACTGATTCAGCAACTCTTGCCAGGATCTGCGTTATCATTTGAGCAGTAACACGAGCGCCAAAATGAAATGACTCTCCAGACTGGCACGGTTTAACCCAGTGGGAGGAGAAGCTTACAGGGCAGCCGTGAGGGAAGACGGATGTAGATGAAAAGGTGTTTCCAGCTTTTCAGCTTCTTGAAAT
Source organism: Heteronetta atricapilla (assembly GCA_011075105.1). NCBI lineage: Eukaryota > Metazoa > Chordata > Aves > Anseriformes > Anatidae > Heteronetta > Heteronetta atricapilla. Next base: position 30,731 of record MU014092.1, read on the forward strand.
GAAAAAGCTTTTTGTAAGATCTGTTAACTGAATCCACCATGGAGGTCACTTTTAGTGCCTGATATATATATCAGGTTTGATATGCTTAATTTATATATTTTAAATATATATAAAGTGGTGTCACATGCACACATCAGGACAGGTTAAAAAATAAGCAATTAATCTTGTTCACCCTGGAACGAACACCGGATCACACTTGTGCAACCAGAACAGCTTAATCTGACGCTGCAGTGATTTGAGGCCCCTTTTTTTTTTACTGTTAAAAAACGAGAAGAAATTGAGCAGTCACCTCTCCTGGTCTTCCATTCCTTCCCCCGTGCCACCGCTGCCCTCCTTTGACAGCATATCCAAGCGCTGGTTTATTTTGGCTATGATGGAATCCGAGTTCTCATTGGCCACGGTCTCGCTGCTGTACGAGGCGACGGGCATGGCGGAGCTGACGTCGGTGTTCATGCTCATCTCCGAGGTTTTGGGAGTTTCCCAAGTGCTGGAGGTGGTGGCCGCGGCGTAGTTGTACGTGGCCGCTGTGTTGGCGGCGGTGGTTTGGGTGTTGTAGTAGTCATAGCCTTCGTAGCCTGGCAGAAAGGGGAAAAAAAAGTCAGTGTTAATGGAGGGTCATAAAGACAAGGGAGTCTGGGAGAAGAGCTGAGACGCTAACGGACCCTACCAGGCAAGGCCGCGGCTGAGCTTTGCTGCTTTAAAGGAAATCTGGCTTCTTAAAGCAAGAAATGTCAGAGGTTTCTTGTTCCCCAGAGCTAAAAGCTTATGGATCTCCTTTGGGCGCTTCTAACCACAGAAATGGAGCGCTGCTGGTTCCCTTCGTGATTTAGGAACGAGCTCAGCGGATGCTGTGCGACTTTGTCAGCCTGAGGCAGCTACGCCGCAGTCCCAAAACCCAAAGAGGACCAGAGCACCGCACACCCAGCAAACAAAGAACCAAAGGGACGGAATAAATCCATCAGGGAAAAAAAATAAAGGAATCAAAGCAGTGAGGAGCACTCAGAGCACAAAGCCAGCCACCACAGGAAAAAGCGAGGCCCTAAGGCCTGAGGTCGCCCCACAGGATGTGCTGGGGGGGCCCGATGGCACCAGTCGCCCCCCGCTCGCCACCTCCTGAGCCCTGAGCTAAGAGCAAGCTTCCTCCAACAGCTCTGCAGTCGCCGCTTCTGACCTGGCGCACCCTTCGCTATGTCAGTCCTAGGGCTCTCGTAATGTGACTGCCAAGTCTGCCAGGAAGATCCCTCATAATTCTCCTTGGCCACCATGCCTACAATAAAATTGACAATGGTTAAGGCCGATGGCGCGCCGCTGCCTCGCTCTTTCCTTGCGTTGCCCCCCCCGAGCTGCCTGGCTTTTGGTTGCAGTGGGATCGTGACCCCATTGGAGCAGGGACTGCCCTCGGGCCTTGGCTGGGGCTCCCGGGCTTCCCAGAAAGAGAAACAAAGGAAGAGAAACCTCAATTTTTCAGCAATGATTTGGGCTGGGAGGTTGGAGTCGACAGCCCTGCTGCACAGTATTTGATTTTACCCCGTGAGGAGCAAATAAATGGTATTTCATGGAAGTATCTTGGGCTTTTGCTTTCCCCGGGGAAGGCATTAACAGCTCAGAACAACCAATCCAAATCTGGGCCAATTAATTAAACACCGCACCGAGAGGAAACACTTACTAGCAAAATGCAAATTGTGTTTTATTCAGGAGGCGCTAGCCTGAGTGTAGACACCATCAAGATGCCAGAACTTCAAGTGCAAGCCTCGGATTTTGAGGGGGGAAATAAATAAGAAGTGGTATTACTGAGATCAGAGGTAACACATCTGGCTGTTTGCGATCAAAAGAGAAATGGAGACATGAAATAAATGAACTTCTCATCCACGAGGCAACGTGCCTGCTTTAAGGAACAGATGGCTCTCCGTCAGCAGGACGGAGATTCTCCTCCGCAAAAGAAAAAGCCGCACGCCATCGCGGCCAAGAAATCAATGAGGGCTCCTCTCGGAAACCAAACGGCCCCGAGCCCGTTTTTCCTGCACCGGAGGAAAACTCTTCGGGAGCGGGGAAAGCAGCTCCGCACGGCGCAGCTGACTCGAGACCGAGCAGGGCACCGCAGAGCTGAGCACGTACCTTGCCAACTCGTCGCGTTCGTCGCGTATGTACCTGAACGAGAGAAAAGAGACGGGGTCAGCTCCGAAAGCAATGCCCTGCAGCGGCTGGAAGGTGAGGGATGCAGCAGACGTAATGCTGGTAAAAATTACTTTTCAGAATGGGTGAGGAAGAAGCTGGGACTTCCAGCAGTTACTGATGAGAATGAAATGGAACACAGACTTTTTTTTTTAAAGTATTCGCAGTTGAAAACACTCAAATGACCCAAAAAAACAATCCAAAACTCCAGTAAAACAGCTGGGGTGCCAGTGCAGTGTTTGCACGGCAGCATTTTGGTGCCAAGGCACTGTCTGGGGCATACAATTGCCTGCAGTTCCTTTATCTCCCCGAGCTCCAAGCACGGGCGAATGGAGGCGGTGGGGCTGCGCCCCCTCCTCTCACCCCGAGCCATCACCGCTCCGAAACCCGGCCACGATTCAGCCTCGGGAGTTTCGGTTTCGACACACGCTCGGAACACACCAGAAATTTACCTTGGGTGTTGCTGGCCCCCGTACTCCAGGTGCCATAACCTGGAAGAAAAAAAAAAAAAACAGCTGTCAGAAGGTTCAGGTGCTTTCTCCAGCCACCCCCGCTGTTACCACAGTTCCACTTTCTTCCCTTAATTGCCCCCAAATCCAGGATGTTTTTAATTACACCTGCACTTGTGCTTTTACTAACGGGGAAACGTGTCCAAAGCCTGACTGATATTTTATTTGCAATTAACTCTGTCTGAAAACATCTCGTTGACCCTCATGTTGATGATACACTGAGAATTACGGAAAATTATATATAAAAAAAAAAAAAAAAACACAAACAGGCAGAGTTTTGAAAGAGAAACCAGCTCTGAAAGGTGCTCGGTGCAGCCACGGCGTGAGGCTACATGAGAGCTTCACGAGACAAACCTTGCCCAAGACCTGTCCCTGCTCACCACTGATCCACAGAACGCGTGCCCCTTTTTCAAGGCTTTTTTGGGCTGTTGGAGCAGTGGAATTCCTCAAAGCTCGGGAGAAGGGGAGCGTAAAGCACAGCAATCGTGGCAGAAATGAGCGCCGCCGTATTTAAACCATGACAGAAACCACCAGGTGGCAAACAAATAGGGAGCAGAGGCGAACGACCATGTTTTCTAAGGGGAACCTCAGCGCTGATGGGTTTCCTTCCGTGCTTTTGGAGGCCGAGCTGTGCCCTGTTCAGCTTCGGGGCAGCCAGGACATCATTTTTTTCCTCCATCCGCCTACACAAACGGCCCCGCCGAGCACATGCAGACAAAAGCAGGAGAAACAGAGCCAGTCTGGGGAGGCTGCGAGGTCTTCGATGAAGCCTCGGCTAAACCGTGCCTGCAGCGCAAAGGAAACGGAGGCAGCTGGGCCCAAAATGCACCAAAAACAGTTTCACTTCTTTCTCTGCTGATGCAGGCTCCTCGTGGGCTGCACCTCTGGGTTATAAAGAAAAAAGCTGCCCAGTTTTGGGTGACACGTGTCCTTTGGTGGCTGTTCACGCAGGTATCGCCACAGGGGCGATGCTCTTTCAAGGAATAAAGAAATCTGGGTTCCTATCCAGTCTTTGACAGCAGTTAGGAACACGGTAATTAAGCAGTAGCCATCTAATTCCAAACCCAACATTTCTCAAAGAAAAAGCCCTACATAAAACGTTTGGGTATGAGCGACTCGACACCAACATATGCACCCCTCCCCTGCTGCACATGATTATTCCTGTTTGAGGGAAGATTCCAGCTCCTAGACAGCTCATTAGTTTCAAGAAACCAAAAGAAAAGGCAAAATTCCTTCTCCAGGGTAACTTTGGAGCCGTTTATTGAGATCGAGTTGTCGAAGGAAACAAAGCAACGCTTGCACAGGATGATCCTGCTGCCCCGTTCTCAGCACCTCCCTTAAAAAGAGACGGGCTGCATCCTAAAAGCGTGGTTTGCTGAAGAGCATGAGTAAAAGCACACGCAGAACAGGCACCACTGATGAGTTCTTTCTAAAATGCCGCTCCCAGGGGACTCGCGTGTTTTTGAAGGTGAGCAGAGTAAGCAGAGTGTGAATTTGCCAGAAGAGGACCAGGATACGGGGCTACACAGGTCCCAGAACTGCAAAAATCGACCGTACGCGGGGTCTGCGTGACCTTAAAAGGAACCCGGAACAACCGGCGAAGCAATCAGGTGCTAAACTTCCACTGGCACAACTTCCTTTCTCTTTCCATTTCTGTCGGCATCGTTTTGAAGCTTGAGGAGACGCCAAAAATTGGTGGAGGCAGGGAAATGGTACCCAGCACGCTGCTGCTAGGCACCCGAAGGAAGGAGGCTTCTTTTTATACAAGCAGGACTTCAGGCAGTGACCAAAAACTCCTCGAAGTGGCAGCATCCTGCCAGCAATCTCAGTGTTTCGGGGCTCACCTGCTGCCTTCTGACAATCTCCACGTTTTGGGGCTCACCTGCCACCTTCCACCCCACTTCATGCCGTTGATCTCTGCATTTTGGGGTTCACCTGCTGCCTTCTGATGGTCTCCAAGTCACCTGTCACCTTCTGCCCCCTGCTTTGGGTCGCTCATCTCCACATTTCTGGGCTCACCCGCTGCCTCCCCCCCCCCCCCCCCCACTGGCTGCCGTGGCGTGTCCCAGCCCCACATCACCCCGAATACCAGAGTGAGACACCCCCACACCGAGCACCGGGGGCTGTTTGTGTGGGTGTCCCCCCACGCAAGTCAGGGGCCCCCCAAAAAACGAGAGGCTCCCCAAAAAA
>MU014092.1:64345-74747 GCA_011075105.1 Heteronetta atricapilla
CAGCAGAGCCCCCTGCTTGTTGTGGTACCCTCAGAGCACCAACCAGACATAAGACAAGGAGCAGCAGAAAGATATTCCTGAAATGAATGAGGCAGTGTTTTGCTTTGTGGGGTGTTTGTTGAGATATGTAGTGGATTTTAGTCACAGAAGTCCTTAAATTTTGTACTATCATTCCTTCCTTTTGTCAGGATCCCTTGCCCAGAGGCAGGAAATGTGCAATGGCAGCTCCATCACTGAGTTCCTTTTCCTGGCATTCGCAGACACGCGGGAGCTGCAGCTCTTACAGTTCTGGCTCTTCCTGGGCATCTACCTGGCTGCCCTCCTGGGCAACGGCCTCATCATCACAGCCGTAGCCTGCGACCACCGCCTCCACACCCCCATGTACTTCTTCCTCCTCAACCTTGCCCTCCTCGACCTGGGTGGCATCTCCACCTCTGTTCCCAAAGCCATGGCCAATGCCCTCTGGAACATGAGGACCATTTCCTATGCAGGATGTGCTGCACAGGTCTTTCTGCTACTCTTTTTCTTTCTAGCAGAGTTTTCTCTTCTCACCATCATGGCCTACGACCGCTATGTTGCCATCTGCCAGCCCCTGCACTATGGGACCCTCCTGGGCAGCAGAGCCTGTGCCACCATGGCAGCAGCTGCCTGGGGCAGTGGCTTTCTCAACGCTTTGCTGCACACTGCCAATACATTTTCAATACCTCTTGACCAAAGCAATGCCCGCGATCTCTTCTGTGAAATCCCCCAGATCCTCAAGCTTTCCTGCTCAGACTCCTACATAAGGGAAGCTGGGATGATTGTGCTTACTGCTTTTCTAATGTTGGGGTGTTTTGTTTTCATTGCTCTGTCCTATGTGCAGATCTTCAGAGCTGCGCTGAGGATCCCCTCACTGCAAGGACGGCACAAAGCCTTCTCCACGTGCCTCCCTCACCTGGTCATTGTCTCACTGTTTGTCAGCACAGTCATGTTTGCCCACCTGAAGCCCCCTGCAATCTCTTCCCCTTCCCTGGACCTGGCGCTGGCAGTTCTGTACTCGGTGGTGCCTCCAGCAGTGAACCCCATCATCTACAGCATGAGGAACCAGGACCTCAAGGATGTAATGTGGAAACTGATGACTGGGTGTATTTCATAAGCCATAAGCTGACTGCATTTTTCTGAAAATCGCTCATAATGTTACTCATGATAGGCCAAGCTTGTTTTATATTCTTGTCTTGTGGCATTTTTTCCCCAGTTTTATTAGAATTCTTGTGCACTATTAAACCTCATTATTCATTGTGCTTGTGCATTTAAACCAATTTAAACCAATTATAATGACTCTCACTCGCAAGGTGATCAGCTCCAGGGCAGACACCTTCTGCATATGAGTGGGGAATCACAGTGTGCAGGGGTTTCCCTTCAGGAGTGCCCCCCTCCATAGTATGAAGGCATCCCCTAGGAAGTGTGAGCAACCAGGAGTGCTGAGAACAGAGCAGGCAAACAGGGCGTGCGGCATCGGTCAGGGTATGGCACGGCAGTTTGCATGGCAGTTCATGCAGGCAGGGCACTGCAGCGAGCTCCTGTGACAGATGAGTCGTGGCAAACAGTCAGCAGAAGGCCACCTCCACACTTGCCAAAAAGGAGGTGGGGACCCAAACTGAGCTTCCAAAAAAGTACGCAGCTGTCCAGGTGTCAGACTGCAGGGAATGTCTAAACTTCACACCACCGCTGGGCAGCTGCAGAGACAGCAGTTGTGTGAGACGTGAGCAGATGGAAGACCTGCTCTGCATGGTAGCTGAGCTATGAAAAGAGGTTGAAAAACTTATGAACATCTAGGATTCAGAGAAGGAGATAGACTGTTAATGCCTAACTCCGGCTTCTGTGGAACAAGAACAGGCACCAGGAATTTCCCAACACAAAGCCAATGCAGTTTCCATCCCTCAGCAGACACAAGGCAGAAGCTACAAGGATATGAATGAATAGAAACAAGTCCAGGCTCAAGGTGGCAGGCAAAATCCGCCTTCACCCATATCACCCTATCAGGTAGACCTGAGCAACAAGTATAAGGCACTGGAGGCTGGAAGGCAATTGATGGATGGAGAAAGTGACAATCCCTCTTCCACCAGAGATATTTCTAGGGTTGGAAACGCCAACCCCCTGTATAGTGACCATAGGCAGGAGGAAGAAAATGCAGGTTTTAGTTGTGGGTGATTCCACAGTCGGGGGAACAGAGGATCCAACATGTAGAAGGGACCCTCCTCTAAGGGAATTCTGCTGCCTTCCTTGGGCCCTGGTTAAAGACATCACAAGGAGACTTCCCAGCTTGGTTCAACCCTCAGACTATTACCGACTGGTCGTCCTACATCTGGGAGGAGAAGTGGCAACACATAGCCTGTGAGCAATCAAAGGGGACTTCAAGGATTTGGGATCAGGAACTCAGGTGTGTAGGTCATCTTATCCTTAATTCTCCCTGATACTTTCTTTCCCTTTTTGTACCAGTTTTCAAAAAGGGCAAGAAAAAAGACCCTAGCAATTACAGGCCTGTCAGTCTCACATCAGTGCCTGGTAAAATTATGGAGAAGATTATCCTTGAAGTTATTGAAGTGAACCTGGGGGGCAATGCAGTCACTGGTCCCAGCCAACCCATATCATGGGTTCACAAGGGGTAGGTCCTGCTTAACAAATTTGATTTCCTTTTATGATAAAATTACCCATCTAGTCGACCAAGGCAAACCAGGTGATGTGATCTTTTTGGACTTCAGCAAAGATTTGATGCGGTTTCCCATAGGATCCTACTGGATAAAATGTCCAGCATACAACTTAACAAAAACATCATATGTTGGGTGAGAAATTGGCTGACGGGCAGGGCTCAAGGGGTTGTGGTAAATGGTGGTAATGGCAGACAGTCACCAGTGGGGTCCCCCAAGGCTCCATTTTAGGACCAGTCCTCTTCATTGTTTGTATAAACAGTTTGGACTAGAAGGTGTTTTGAGCAAATTTGCCTAAGACACTAAACTTGGAGGAGTTGCGGACTCTGTTGAGGGTGGAAAGGCCTTGCAGAGAGATCTGGACAGATTGGAGAGCAGGGCGATCACCAACCGCATGAAGTTTAACAAGGGCAAGTGCTGGGTCCTGCAACTGGAATGGGACAACCCTGGCTAAACGTACAGACTGGGCGACGAGACGCTGGAGAGGAGCCCCGCAGAGAGGGATCTGGGGGTTGTGGTTGACAACAAGATGAATATGAGCCAGCAGTGTGCCCTAGCAGCCAGGAGGGCCAACCGTATCCTGGGGTGCATCAAACATGGCATTGCTAGTTGGTCGAAGGAAGTGATTGTCCTGTTCTACTCCATGCTGGTGTGGCCTCACCTCAAGTACTGTGTGCAGTTCTGGGCACTGCAGACAAAAAGGACGTAAAACTGTTGGAGAGTGTCCAGAGGAGGGCGATGAAGATGGTTAAAATTAAATTTGGCAAGAGACATTAAGGACAACAAGAAGGGCTTTTTCAAATAAATCAGCAGCAATAGGAAGACAGAAAAATGTCGATGTACGGCTGCTAAATGAGGCTGGTGCCTTGGTGACAGTGGATACAGAGAAGGCGGGATTACTGAATGTCTTCTTTGCTTCAGTCTTCACTGCTAAGGCTATCCTCCATGCACTACCAAGCTTATAAAGAGAGGAAACCTGGAGGGAGGAAGACTTTTGAAGAGGATTTGGGTTAGAGTTTGTTTAGGTAAGCTAGACACCTATAAATCAATGGGCCCTGATGGGATGCACCTTAGGGTGCTGAGGGAGTTGTTGGTTGTGACTGCTGGGTCACTTTCCATCATCTATCAGTGGTCATGGTCATCCAGAGAGGTCCTGGATGACTGAAGACTTGCTAATGTGATGCCCATCTATAAGAAGTGTTGTAAGGAGGAACTGTGGAATTACAGCCTTGGAGCCATTAAAAGTGATGGAATGGGTCATCTTGAATGCAATCATAGCATATGTGGGACAACATAGGGATCAGGCCCAGTCAGCATCGGTTCATGAAAAGCAAATCCTGCCTGACCAACCTCATCTCCTTCTACAACTGGGTAACCTGCCTGGTGGATGAAGGAAAGCCTATTGACATGGTTTATCTAGACTTGAGCAAGGCCTTTCACATGGTCTCCCACAGTATTCTCCTGGAGAAGCTGGAGGCCCATGGCTTGGACAGGTACACTCTTTTTTTTTCGGTTAAAACCTGGCTGGATGGCCAGGCCCAGAGTAGTGGTCAACGGAGTGAAAGCCAGTTGGTGACCAGTCACCAGTGGTGTTCCCCAGAGGTCGGTGTTGGGGTGCATCCTCTTTAATATCTTTATTGATGATTTGGGTGAGGGAATTGAGCACACCCTCAGTAAGTCTGCAGATGACAAGAAGTTGGGGGAAAATATTGATCCGCCAGAGGGTAGGAAGGTCCTGCAGAGTGACCTGGACAGGTTGGATCGATGGGCAGAGGAACAATGGGTTGAGGTTCAACCTGTCTAAGTGCTGGGTCCTGCAATTTGACCACAACAACCCCATGCAGCACTACAGTCTTGAGAGAGTGTGGCTCAAAAGCTGTGCAGATGGAAGGGATCTAGGGGTGTTGGTCAACACTTAACCTGAACATGAGCCACCAGTGTGCCAAGTTGTCCAAGAAGGCCAATGGCATTCTGGCTATTTTCAGCAGCAGTGTAACCAGCAGGACGAGGGGAAGAATTGTCCCCCTGTACTCTGCTCTGGTGAGGCCATGCCTCAAGTACTGATTACTTCTTGCTCTGGGCTGGGCAGAGGGGCTGCTCCAGAGGGGCACAGGCACTCTGTGCTAGGGCTCTGTTGGACCTGGCAGCAGGGGTGCTGGCATCTCACAGACCTCCATTTCCTGGTGCCGTTGCTGACCCTGGACCTGGGTCTGCTGGGGAGGCTGAGTCACCTTTGTCCCAGCAGCTGCAGTGCCTGCTGAGGGGCTGGGGCTGTGGTGGCCGTGCCCTGAGCTCTGTAGCAGCCTGTGGCAAGTCAACCATGAGTGCAGCAACCATGAACCCTGCCTGCCCTCCTCCTGCCATGCTCCATCAAGCAGCTGCAGCAGAGGGGACCTGTGATAAATTAGTGGGGGTTTGTTCATTACTGGGTGGTGCGCGCCGTTTGTGGAGCAGAGACTCCCCGGCCGCCCAGCGCTGTTTTGCTTGTTGTGCTTACTAATAAATTCATTTATATCAATTTATTCAATTGGCTTCTAATCAATTTATAACAATTTGGTGCCGTGACTTGGATGAAGGTAATTTGATTGAAAAGTCTTCGAAGGGGGCGTCCTGCTGATTTCAGCGGCCTTCGCCAGTACTACTTTCACTCAAATCCTTCACCGACGAATCCCAAATTCAACAACAAGCAAATAAAACCGGTAACCCCTAGGTAATCTTTGTGGACGAAGGCTGAACGAAGATCCATGGGGTGGGTAAGTATAGGCCGGTGATCCATTCGGTAGGGGTTGGGTATCCTGGAGCACGACGTGTGAGACGTCCAAGTGCGGACGAAGCGAGTGCGGACCCCTCAGTAGTGCAGTTCCCACCTCCCGCGTGGGACTGGACCATGAAAAGGGGGAAGCGTTGCGTGTGTGTGCACGAAGGTGTTCCAGAAGATAGGGCAGAAGAAAAGTAAGCCTTCTGGCCCCATGAAGGGGGAATCCAGTGCTGTAGGGATGCCCTCTGTTCCTTCTGATAGTCCGTTAGGACAAATGATTAAGAATTGGAATGATTCCCCTTCTAGGTGGGGAAAGAGTAAAGTTAAAATGGTTTATTATTGTATAGAAGTGTGGGGCAACAAGTGCATCAAAGCATTTTCTGGCCCCCGTTCGGCTCCTTTGAGGATTGGGTATGCCAAGCCCTCAATATTTATGTTAACTCTAAGGAGCCCTTTAGTCTGGAAGAAAGTGAGTATGTGCACCTCTGGATAAATTCAGATACGAGGACGCATCTATATCCTCTAAAAGAAAAAGGAGGGCGGGTGTCCTGGTTTCAGTTAGGACAGAGTTATTTTTCCTCCTAGTAGCTGGTAGAGTGCAGGCTGGGGGGGCAGCAAGAGTCAGCTGTCCTGGGGCTGTCCCCTCCCAGCTCTTGCTGCCCTCCCAGCCTGCCCGCTGGTAGGACACAGTTATTTTTCCTCCTAGTAGCTGGTAGAGTGCTATGTTTTGGATTAGGATGAGAAGAGTGTTGATAACATGCTGATGTTTTAATTGCTGCAGAGCAATGCTTACACTAAGCCAAGGACTTTTCAGCTCCTCGCTCTGTCCTGCCAGCGGGCAGGCTGGGGGGGCAGCAAGAGCTGGGAGGGGACAGCACCAGGACAGCTGACCCAAACTGGCCAAAGGGGTAGTCCATACCATCTGATGTCATGCTGAACAATGTATAGGGGTGGCTAGCCAGGGTGGGGGGCCGGCTCTCGGGGTTGGGCTGGGCATCGGTCAGCGGGTGGTGAGCAATTGCATTGTGCATCACTTGTTTGTACATATTATTATTATTATTATTATTTTATATCTTAATAAACTGTCTTTATCTCAACCCACAGGCTTCACTTTCCCGTTTCTCTCTCCCATCCCAGAGAGGGAGGGGGAAGGGTGAGCGAACGGCTGTGTGGTGTTTAGCTGCCAGCCGGGTTAAACCACAACAGCGGGATAAAATCACAGAATCACAGAATTTCTAGGTTGGAAGAGACCTCAAGATCATTGAGTCCAACCTCTGAGCTAACACTAACAGTCCCCACTAAACCATATCCCTAAGCTCTACATCCAAACGTCTTTTAAAGACCTCCAAGGATGGTGACTCCACCACTTCCCTGGGCAGCCCGTTCCAATGTCTAACAATGCTTTCGGTAAAGAAGTTCTTCCTAACATCCAACCTAAAACTCCCCTGGCGTAACTTTAGCCCATTTCCCCTCGTCCTGTCACCAGGCACGTGGGAGAACAGACCAACCCCCACCTCGCTACAGCCTCCTTTGAGGTACCTGTAGAGAGTGATAAGGTCACCCCTGAGCCTTCTTTTCTCCAGGCTGAATAATCCCAGCTCCCTCAGCCGCTCCTCATAGGACTTGTTCTCCAGGCCCCTCACCAGCTTCGTCGCCCTTCTCTGGACTCGCTCAAGCACCTCCATGTCCTTCTTGTAGCAAGGGGCCCAAAACTGAACACGGTATTCGAGGTGCGGCCTAACCAGAGCCGAGTACAGGGGGATGATCACCTCCCTAGCCCTGCTGGTCACAATGTTTCTTATGCAAGCCAGGATGCTGTTGGCCTTCTTGGCCACCTGAGCACACTGCTGGCTCATCTTCAGCTGACTATCAACCATCACTCCCAGGTCCTTCTCTGCCTGGCAGCTTTCCAACCACTCATCTCCCAGCCCTGTAGCTCTGCTAGAAAACATAATTCCCCAATATGGGATTGTAGAAGCAATAGATTCTGATAGGGGACCACACTTTGTGTCAAAAGTATCCCGTGACACAATGAAAGCTTTAGGAATCAAATGGGAATATCATACTCCCTGGCACCCTCAGAGCTCGGGGAAAGTAGAATGGATGAACGGGGAAATTAAAAAGCAACTTACTAAATTAATGTTAGAAACAAAAACCTCCTGGATAAAGTGCTTGCCGCTAGCTTTGTTAAGTATACGTGTGAAGCCCAGGACTGATCTGGGAATCTCCCCTTTTGAAATGCTGTATAGTATGCCTTATGATCTTGAGATACCCCTTGATCATCCCCACCTACAAGATGATCAATTAAAACCTTACCTCACACAGTTGATAAATAGACGCAGGGAATTACAGAAAAAGGGTTTAATTGCGCAACGTCCCCCTTTGGATATGGCAATCCACAAGATACAGCCCAGAGATAAGGTCCTGATAAAAACTTGGAAAGAAGTTACATTAACACCACAATGGGAAGGCCCCTATGTTGTTTTGCTTACTACAGATACAGCCGTCCGGACTGCGGAGAAAGGATGGACACATGCCAGCCGTGTTAAAGGACCCATCTGTGACGAGAAGTGGGAGATCGCTTCAGGAGACATAGGCCTGAAGCTCACATTGCGATGGATCTGATAGGTACCGTAGGATAAGGTAGAGGCTCTCCCCTGAAGAACACTACTGCTGCCGAGCAGTAGTGTAGTTGGCTGCAACCCAACTGATGAGAAAGGCAGAGGAGTGAATAGGTGGGGAAAGAATGGGCCTCAGTTGTCCCTACTGGTATTTGGGGGTCCTAGCTGTGACCGTATCCCGCATAGCGACTCAACACCACCCCCACCAACCTTTTAAATTGACTTTAAGTCAATTTGAAGATCAACAGGTTATTGCTTCCCTGATAAAACAAAGCCAGGAATTTACTTCTCTACGCAATGCCTTAGACGAGGATCTGGCCCGTATAGAGCAATCAATAACAGCTCTGGAAAAATCGGTTAGGTCATTATCCGAAGTAGTACTCCAAAACCGTAGATGGTTGGATTTGATTTTCTTACAACAAGGAGGACTGTGTGCAGCCCTACGTGAAGAATGTTGTGTATATGCAGATGATACTGGTGTGGTAAGAGATACAATGACTAAATTGCGGGAAGGATTAGAAAAACGCAAAAGGGAAAATGAGGCTCGTCAGAATTGGTATGAATCCTGGTTTATTCACCTTGGCTTACCACACTATTGTCAACTATAGCAGGACCTTTATTACTAATAATAATAGCATTGACTTTTGGGCCATGTATTTTCAATAGGGTAATTGCAATTGTAAAAAGTCGATTAGAAGCTGCTCATCTTATGCTTGTGCGTGCTAAGTATGAATCTCTTGAGCAGGAGGAGGACGACGCAGAAACTTTGATACTCAGCAAGCAAATATTGCAAAAATTCAATGAACAAAATATGTTAGAAAAAGAAAAAGGAGGGATTGTGATAAATTAGTGGGGGTTTGTACATTACTGGGGAAGTGGAGATGGTTAATGTATGTATATAGTTCTATTGGATTTTGGTGATCAGTGTATGTATATGGTTCTTGTATTCAGTGGTTAAATGTATGCATATAGTTCCTGTGTTCAGCAATGGTCACCTGACAGAAACAGCCTGGACCAGTGTTGTTGCTGGGCAGAAGACTATGGGGGGAGGGCATGCATGTGGTCTGGGGTTGAGAAGATTCCAGAAGGTGAAGAGGGCATGCTCGGAGGAGGACATGCCCCCTAATGAATATGCATTAGTAGAGGGGATATAAGCCCAAAATCCTGGTGGGTGCGCGTTGTGGAGCTGAGACTCGCTGGCTGCCCAGTGCTGTTTTGCTTGTTGTGTTTACTAATAAATTCATTTATATCGATTTATTCAATTGGCTTCTAATCAATTTATAACAGGACCCACAGCCTGGTTGGGCTCTGTCAACGGGCTCCCCAGTGCCATCACTGCTGCCTTGGGGTGTTCTGTGATGTACTGGGTGACATCATAAGGCCTGCCAGCCAGCACATCTCCCGCAGGGCAACCGGGCCACACAGCAGCAGGGACCTCACCACTGTCCTTCCAGCCCCCTCCCCTCCCCTCAGCCAAGGCCTTGTCTCTGCTGGCAGGAGTGGCCTTGGGAGGTGCTTCCAGGCCTTCCCTCACCTCTTTCCAGCTGCTGACCACTCAGGCTCCTGGCAGAAACGTGGCCCTGCACCAAAGCCACCACTCATGCTGACTTTGCTGCCTTGCCCTGTCTTCTCACTTAACCCCTTGTCTCTGCTGGGCCCTAGGTTCCACAGCCAAAGGCATCCCTTTGCTGTCACCACTCTGTCCCTTGCCCTGCAGGATGGCAGAGACAGGGCAGGACATGGTACACATGGACCAAGGAAACAAATCCCAGAGCTGCATTCAGGTCTTGCACTTAGAGCTACACAATCTCTGAACGTGCCTTCCAACTGAACTATTCTGTGCTATTCAGGTAGATGCCTCGTGTCTGTTTCTCTCAGAATGAAGGGACCTTGGGACACTCTCTGCCCCACTGGTTTTCATGACACCCTTAGGGATACCTGATGGCCTTTGTGCTCTATTGTGTTCCTGTGCATATCATGTGCCTGCAGGTAGCAGTAGCAAATGTTTTCTGTTACCGTGTCTCCCCTATACACGGACAGGCCCTGCTCTTCTGAGCCACCCCATCTACCAGAGAGCCTCTCCCAGGTGAGAACGTCTGTGCTGGCCTGGCTGGCCACTGCTGCAGTCCCTGGCCACTCTCCTCACAGTCCCAGCTGGTGGTGCAGCTCTGCAGAGCCAGAGGGCAGTGATGTCCAGGCTATGGGGGCACTCTGCAGGGCCATGCCGGTCTGGCTGGGTGCCAGAGCCAGCTGGTGGGGGCCCTGCCACTGACCGCCCCCCACAGCTCTTCTGTGGCCATGGGGTGCTCAGAGGTGCCCAGCCTGGCAGAGTGAGG